>JAUZNC010050690.1:0-15371 GCA_034780395.1 Vannuccia rotundouncinata | reverse complement strand
ATTAAAAAATAGAAAACGTTCATCTAGAGTTTAATAAAATAATAAATATTGCTATATGCCATAAAAATATAATATAAAGTTGTTAAAGTAATAACACGATAGCTACGGCAAACAATCTATACATTTCAAATAATTACAGAATCAAATAGATAACATAGTATATAAAATTTCAAAACACATTTAAAAGCTATTGAATACAATATTTGTTTTGTAGACATTTTAATTACAGTAAACCATTGACAAAAGTACACCGTCATCTATTGATGACTTTCCGGTGTTACAAAATGCACAATACAAATAGACAATACAATTCACAACAATATAACATTTAACTGAATCGTTCGTTATAAATGCATTAATCTAAATGAAGCCCCAGTTATTACGAATTCTTTAATCTTGTCAAAATCATATAACACAAAAAAAAACAATCCATAGCACACTACTTCTATTAGTTTTGATAGTAATATATGCGACGGAAAAATTTAGACAAGGATTTGTAAAAATATGTATCAGAGTCAAAGTGAAAGAATTTAGACTTTTTCTCGGTGAATTTTAGAATGCGTTTTTAGATTACATGATTGTGAAAATGATTTAGAACATACCTGGCAGCTGAAAGGTTTTTCGCTAGTATGCGTCCTAAAATGCGCTTTAAGACCAGTCAGGTGTCTAAATGGTTTAGAACAGATGCTGCAGTTGTACGGTTTTTCCCCGGTGTGCACGTATGTGTGTTCTTTTAAATTAAACGATTGAGTAAATGTTTTGACGCAATACAGACACTTGAAAGGTTTGTCCTTTTTGTGAATGTAGAGGTGATCTCTAAGATTACATAATTGAGAAAACGATTTGTGGCACACGTGGCATTTGTGAGGTTTTGCACCAGTGTGAGTGTTGCCGTGAACTTTCAGTTGACATGAATGGGAAAACGTTTTCAAACACAATTGACACTTGTAAGGTTTTTCCCCAGTGTGAACGCGTAAATGTGACTTTACACTAGATAGTTGATTAAATGATCTGGAACAAATGTTACACGGAAAGGGTTTTTCTCCAGTGTGAATGCGAGTATGTTTAGTGAGGTCACATCGACTAGAGAATGATTTGTGACACAAGTTACACTTGAAACGTTTCTCCAAGGTGTGAACACGTCGTTTCAAATCGGATGAGAGTAAAAAGGATTTCTGACTCAAGTTAAAATTATTGGGTTCCTCTTGTTTTGGGTTGTTCGATGGTAAAGAAAAGGATTCAGTGAATTCAGAAGAGGTAAATACTTCACTCCCGGGTGGAATGTACTCCAGTTTTGTGATTTCATCCGTTGTCAACGAAGTGGGAATATGAGTGCTGACAACTTCCTTAGTTTCCGTTGTCCTGATTTTCGAATGCTAAAAAAGAAGAATTACAGTTGGACAATACATCGATTATCATATGAATCAATAATTTTTTGAAGTTATAGTGTAATGTGATCATTGATTACGTTCAAAATAAACCATGCTTGATTAAATTCAATAATACATTACTTGGCCTGTCGGAGCATTTTAATATAACACCAAAATTAATTAATGTACTCAATTTAATTATAAAATAAATAAAACTGTTATAGAAATTTGCGCATTAATTATTGCGTACATATCATTAATATCAGGATTCAGAGTTAATTTAAAAATAATCCATAATGAAGATCTAAAAATTTCCATTGATTAAAATCATACAATATGTTTCCTGTATACAGGTTATCTAAAATATTAAGACCATGGCGCGACAACTACAGCATTTGGATATCCATTTCATGAAATAAGATTTGTATTTCGAATATAAGAAATCTATTTCAGAAAATAAAAATTCTAATTCATAGAATCAGGATGTCTACAGGATGTCTACAGAATATCTTGGCTTTGAATAAGAAATCAGAGCAAATTAGATTTCTTATAATTGAATTTGAAATAGATTTCTTATATTTATAATGAAATAGATATCCAAAATGCTATAATCGTGCCAGCTGTTGTACAAATGTCCTTCAAACTCTGGAACGTCAAAGCGTGTTTTTTCAGAGCAGTCATAACATGGCAGTCCGTTGGCTATCTGCAAACCTCAGGAAAGAGCGGAAATCTCAAACAGAAGACAAAATGATTGGGAGCCTGATATCACGCAAGTCGGAGATGTAGAATCTAATCCAGGACCTTAGTATCCCTGTGATACAGTAAAAAGTTCTACTCTATAAAATGTAAAGAATACAATTCATGGTGGCATCATAGAAGAAATAAAGGCAATATCAACAGAAGAAGGCTGCAAATGCAGCATCTGTGGAAAAAACGAAAGAAACAAGAGAAAGAAAAACGGAAACGAAATTCAACATCCTACAATGAACGTGGATACCATAAACACAAAACAAAACGAGCTAATAAATGTCCTAAAGAAAGATGAAATCGATCTGTGCATGTTGCAAGAGACAAAAATTCAAGAAGAAAAGGAAATCAAATTTGCATGATATAAACAACAGAAGTGGATTTCATAGACATCTTCAAAAATGGTATAAAACTAAAAGTTATAAAGTTTGCCTGCCATGGAGAAAAGCAGACATAATTGGAGGAGATATGAACGCATTCAGCGATGAATTGGAAAGTGAGAAAGAAGAAAACGACATTGGAAAAGACAGCGGAACAAGCAGATCTACATGAGTTTGCGATTTTGAACGATGGCTCTAAAACATTCCTATCAAGAGACATGGTACACTGTCAGTGTCTACACGCCAGGGTTCGTACACCTCCACACTGTTGAAATTTAAAGACTTTAGATGATTTTAAAAGACCCACCCTATTGCGAGTGGCCTGCAGAGCAACATGGTTTATACAGGATTGATGTTGCCTAAAACCAAAATTTTGCATATACATTGCAAATCATTTTAATTGGAGCATAGCACCAGAAATTTTGACAATTTGTGTTTCAAAAGGTTGTAATACAGATACAATTTTTTGGTGGTAATAAAAAAATTAAAGACACTAGCCATATTTTTAAAGACTTTTAAGGATTAGCCAAAAATTAAGCCCCTTTAAGACTTTTAAGGATGAGTACGAACCCTGTACATCTGACGTACAAAAGGAAATGGCAAGACGAAACCAAGTGGGAAGTAATGGAGGGAAAAGATCTGTACACCTACCTATTCTCATGAGCATATAAATAAACGAACACAAAAAGGACGAATACACAAAAAAGAAACAACAAAGATACACCCCTTAAAAAAGCAGATTGGGCAAAGTACAATGAAGAAACTGAGAAAGAACTAAGCAAAATTAGATTAACTCGGGTCACGAACATCAACAAGACAAATATTTTAAAAAGATATGTAATGTCATCAGAAAAGCCGCAAACAAACACATCCCAAAAACTAGCAAACCAAAAGGGAAAATTTTCTGGAACGAAAAATGTAACGAGGCAGTAGAAAAGCGGGAAAAAGCAAGGAAGGCAAAAAAAGCACACTGAAACATGACCTTCTCTGAACACGCAAAAAACATACAGAAGAAAATGAGAAATAGAATCAGAGCAATCAGAACAACAGCACATAAGGAATGGGGTAGCAGAAATGAAGATATTAGGGCACTTTATATTGGCTACGTCCGATCAGTAACGAATATGTAGCTGCAGGATAGCAAGCAGGAGTTAGCAACACCAATCAGTAGAAAGTAGAGAAAGTACAGAACGAAGCAGCAAGACTGATTACAGGATGTAATAAGAGTACACCAATCGAACCTTTCCTCCAAGAAGCCAAACTGATACTATTCAATAAAACAAGAGATATGTATACCGCAATGGCATTCGAAAAATTTGCCAGAAATGACTTCTCACCAAACCAAGAAATGACAAAGAAAACAGTACAACCACCAAAGAACAAAAGAGAAAAGGAAGGCAGAAGCTGGAAAAGAAGAGCAGAGAAGCGGGCATCAACAACATTCCGAAAGAAAAGGTGATCCACTACCCAACAGTGTCTCAGTGGATTCAGAGCAACTGCGTAACAACTGAAACATCACATCACTAGTGGAACCATGTACAAAAAAGGACCCACCAGAAAAACTCTTTGAGGCAACAAGAAAGACATTAGAAAAACTAGAACTGGAAAAAACAGACATCGTAGCATGGTGAAACGGATCAGTGGGAGAAGGCAAGGGAATGGTGGAAGCGGAATCCTTCTGGAAATTGCAGAAGAGAGGGGTAAGAGGAAAGTAGAAATAAAAACACCAGCGGGATAGTATTGCTCAAGCCTCGTAGACGAAATGGTATCAGTAGAAAGTGCACTGAAAGAAATCAGAAACCAACCAAGAGAAATGAAGAGAATGGTGATATTGACAGACTAGGGGTTGAAATTGGGCAAATATACATGCCATAGAAAGAAATAATCCGGAATTCAAATTACATCTGTAATGGATACCAAGCCACATGGGAACGAGGAGGCAGACTGGCTCGCAAAAGAATCAGCAAAAAATACTAAAGTGGAGTGCCAATCAACATCAGTATAGCCAAGAATGGAAGAAAAAAGGACGACCAAGAAAATCTGAGAAGAGAGCTGCACTTACAGCAGATACAACCACTCAACCATCATAAGAGCATATAATAGACATAAAATAGGACAAAATACTAGTCCTACGTGTGAAGAATGGGAAGGAGAAGGAGAAGATGAAGACATGGAACACCTTTTGATCAAATGCGACAAACCAAAGATTCCGTAACTTTGACAACTCAAACCCTAATCCCGAAGAGCTGGCAAGCGATCAGATCCTGAATTTCCTTCGGAATATCGGCCGAATCGAATGGAAATATGATGGAAATCGAAGCGAGGAGAAGTAACAACAACAAAATTTGTTTTTTATACATTTAATGTATTTATAAAATTATATGATTTTATAAAATATATGGAACTTTTGTTAGAAAAATCCATCTCATTTTAAATAAA
Organism: Vannuccia rotundouncinata; assembly: GCA_034780395.1. Lineage (NCBI taxonomy): Eukaryota > Metazoa > Platyhelminthes > Proseriata > Coelogynoporidae > Vannuccia > Vannuccia rotundouncinata. The sequence goes on along the minus strand of JAUZNC010050690.1, from coordinate 10,435 downwards.
TTGGATTAAATATAAATACCTGGTTTGAAACTTCATTTTTTTGACTTGAATTTGGGTCCTGAATTAAAGAAACGAATACAAATTAATTTACAATAAAAATTAATTTTACTTTTAAATATAATCTATACATTTAAAATTAATTACAGAAGGTAGGTAGAGTCAAATATGTAATATTTGTAAAAATTAATGTGAAAAAAATAAAAAGCTATTTAATACAATATTTGATTTGAATACATTTTAATTACAGTAAGCAATTGACAAAAGTACAAACTTCGTCTATTGATGACTTTCCGGTGTTAAAAAATCCGCAAAATTTAAATTAAGCCCAGTTTTTACGAATTCTTCAATCTTGTCATAATTATAAAACGCAAAAGAAAAAAAACCATCAATAGCACACTACTCCTATTAGTTTTGATAGTAATATATGCGACGGAAAAAGTTAAACTAGGATTTATAAAAATGTATCAGAGCCAAAGTGAAAGAATCTAGACTTTTTCTCGGTGAATTTTAGAATGCGTTTTTAGATTACATGATTGTGAAAATGATTTAGAACATACCTGGCAGCTGAAAGGTTTTTCGCTAGTATGCGTCCTAAAATGCGCTTTAAGACCAGTCAGGTGTCTAAATGGTTTAGAACAGATGCTGCAGTTGTACGGTTTTTCCCCGGTGTGCACGTATGTGTGTTCTTTTAAATTAAACGATTGAGTAAATGTTTTGACGCAATACAGACACTTGAAAGGTTTGTCCTTTTTGTGAATGTAGAGGTGATCTCTAAGATTACATAATTGAGAAAACGATTTGTGGCACACGTGGCATTTGTGAGGTTTTGCACCAGTGTGAGTGTTGCCGTGAACTTTCAGTTGACATGAATGGGAAAACGTTTTCAAACACAATTGACACTTGTAAGGTTTTTCCCCAGTGTGAACGCGTAAATGTGACTTTACACTAGATAGTTGATTAAATGATCTGGAACAAATGTTACACGGAAAGGGTTTTTCTCCAGTGTGAATGCGAGTATGTTTAGTGAGGTCACATCGACTAGAGAATGATTTGTGACACAAGTTACACTTGAAACGTTTCTCCAAGGTGTGAACACGTCGTTTCAAATCGGATGAGAGTAAAAAGGATTTCTGACTCAAGTTAAAATTATTGGGTTCCTCTTGTTTTGGGTTGTTCGATGGTAAAGAAAAGGATTCAGTGAATTCAGAAGAGGTAAATACTTCACTCCCGGGTGGAATGTACTCCAGTTTTGTGATTTCATCCGTTGTCAACGAAGTAGTTGAAATTTCCTTATCTTGACTTGAATACTGAAATTTAAGAAACGAATACAAATTAGTTTAAAATAAATTTAGTAATGAAACAATTAATTGTAAGGTTACCTCGGTTTCAATTACGTGTTCGACTTTTATATCTACGTTCGGTTTTAAAGCAAAATTGCAATCCATTGAATTATTTCTGAACAACAGCCAACAGAGTTATCTGTAAACAATAATAATGTCCGACAATGAGAATATTTTATATATGACTAGATGATGGTTGGACAGATAACAGGGAGTATATTATAAAACATTATAAATGTACGCATTAAATATATAGAACAGTCTTTTTAAATTAGCAATTAGAACTTGTTAACAATGTTAAAAATTCCTAGTGAGAAAAGAGCCGAATATATATCAAATAATTTTTATACTAGATTTGACAACTTATCAAAAGATTAGAACATGAGCGTAAAATTAATCTACTGATAAAATAACAACCAAGAACACCATATCAATATCAATCATAAAGTAAGATCTGTACTCAAAAGATCCACTCTAATAAAACAAGAGGTCTAGAAAATATTTGAGGGTTACATTCTTCAAACATTCAGTTCTGAATTTTTTATTCAGTATATGAGTCATAAGAAAACAACTAAGCATGACCACTGTATTCAACTCAAGAATGTGTGACATCACAGATATGAGGGTACCTAAGTTCAATGAAAGTATGCTTATGTTCTACCAGGCTTTTGAATGGAATCCATACACGAATAACATGCCAACTTGCATGTTTTTTTATTTAAAAAAAACTAATTGAAATCGACAACTAAATATATGGATTTCATTTGCAAATAAAAATAATATTTAAATTTTATAAGTTCCAATATTTTTTGAATTGGGTGAAAAATTAACATTTTGAAATATAGTGTTATTATAATAGTAATAAAATTGAAATAATCATGTAACTAATATGCATATATTTGTTTTCAATAGCATAGTTTTCAAACCATATTAAATGAGAGTGATTAAAGCAAGAAACAAACATTCAATGTTGAATTTTTTAATAAAAAAATTATTTAAGTATTTAATTGTTATAGACTAATTCTACATTATATACATTCACACTATGCATACTTTTATATATACATTAAGATAACATACCTACCTATATTCTGTTTGATCCATCTCTCTGAAACTGTATCTGTCCAGAAGTAGGCAAACCAATACCTCTATCTTTGTCATGACAGATCGAACAGGGCAAGTTAAGGATCTCACGAAACAAATAATACCACATAATGGTACATATACCTTTCTTTTGTATTCAATGTTCACCCATTGTGTCAACATAGTTTGTAAAATAGGTAGCTGTGCTTTTAACTTATAGAAATCTAAATCATCAGAATATATACCATTTTTATTTGATGTCTAGTTCTATATTTATATTTACGGGGTAATTTTAATTGACTCAATTTCATTCATACCATTTTAACTTTGTATGATCCAATAGATTTATTTTACTAATCAGTGGTGGTATGCCCCTTTCATAAATTAATAACGCCGAGAACCCAAAATAATGCTGGAGAAAGTAGGTAATTTCTGATTGAAATAACTTCTATTTTAAAATTTTACAATCATAGAGTAAGTATCAAAATATCAATGTTACGAAAATGATACAGTGTTTTTTTTTAGGAATTTTTGCAAGTGATGAAAGTGAAGATGTTGATACTGAACTATGCTTCAGCTATGCAGCATCCTCCACCGATTTGTACAAGGCGCATTTGATAGCATTCTTATTCCAAACAAATGCTGAAGAATTTTCTAGAATCGGTGCATCCAAATCTTGTTTTTAAATGGCAAATTTGTAGCTAGTTTTGAATAGAAGCCTTGGAGATTTAGTACAAAGATTCTATTATTGTTAAATGTCGCACATACCCAATCCTTAAAATATATATTCTATGGTTTAAATTAATAGCCATTTAAATACAATGAGTAACACAAAGATAGAAATATTCTAATTAGCTGTTATCAGGGTTTTCACCTTATTCAAACATTTAGAATCCCAGATATGTGGATATATTTGTAACAATTCAATTAGAGATTTTTAGAAATTTTTCCTCAATTAGTCTTCATTTTTTATATATTTCAAAAAAATTATAATGAGACATTTCATTAATTGTGAAAATAGAGTGCAATTTCTGCCAATATATTATATAAACATATAAAATATACATAAGGTTTAATTTCAATCAATATGATAAATTAAGTGGTCAAAATTATTAAATCTTATTACTTTAAAATTATTATTCAAAAAATTACTGCAATCTCTTCTCAAATGTAATGCCAGTGACAACATACTCTCAATTTATTACTCCTTTAATAATGCCTATGTGTATTATATGCAATTTGACAATGTTTTTATCATTACTGCTGTCTGATTAACTGTCCAAAAAGTAAAACTAAAATGAACATGAATGGGAAATCTGCTTGGATAAAAAAAGGAATCTAAAGTCAGCTAAAAAATTATTGGGTGTCAAGCAGATTATCCAATTAACATCCTGCATTACATCAGGCATGGGATTGGACTTCCAGAATAAAGCCCAAAATATTTTCGTAACAAGAAGTGAGTATGGGTGTCATGGCTATGCAATAAGCGTAGCCCAAAGATCTGGGTGAAGCATGAAAAAATTTGAAGCATAAAATAGGTGATTAGATATATGTGATAATATTTTATTTTGTTTGGGAAACTGAAAAGCCTGAACAATCCCATGCCTGATTACATGGTAATTGTGTGCCAACTTAACTAGTGAAAGATAGGGTTGAGAGCATAGAGTATGCCAGATATATGCTTGTTAAGCTACATAGAATGCAGCCTGATTAAATTCACTTACTTCTTTGGGCTATATTTTTCCCATTGCCTCCTATTCCATATCAATAATTGATTTAACCCATGCCAGGTACACATAGGGATACAGTGTCCCACTTGTAATGAAATTAAGCAGTCCATCATTATTAATTACAATATATAGCTCATAATAAATGACTTTTTAATTAATATGTCTATAAATGATTTACAATATGGTTTTAATGTAATATATTTGGTTGATTGTCAACAGCCACTGAAAATTAAGAAAATACAACTAGAATTTATATATAGATAACAGATGCATAATAAAAATAATAATTGATTATTATCAGATTATAAGCCACAGTTAATCCTGGATTATAACCATACAAAAGATGCAGTCAACACCACAGATCATTTGATTGGAACTTTCAGTTGCTTCAGAACAACCAATTGCTGGACCAACAAATTATTTTTCAATTTTCAATTGTCCAGATATAGGAGCAGCAGTCAATGCTTTCTCCATCTCATTTGAATGAAGATAAATTCAGGTTGGGGAGGAGGTAAAAATATGCTAGTCAGTTATTTATTTAACAGTTAGCCAAGCAGTTACCAAAACTGGAAATGTAATTACAAGTTCAAAACCAACACTGCAGTTAGATATTGGCAATTTTCTGTCAGCCCATAGAATTGAAATTCAGCAACAGATGTCTGCTCCAGCTGAGGTTATTCCTGGTGGAGATCAAGGCCATTACTACCTATGTAATCTTCATAAATAAATTAGTATGTGGCGGATGGCATTTAATTATTACATTTATTATTAATATATTTCTTTTGAAACATCCTTCAAAATTTATTTTATGTTTTACAATATTCTGGCTAAATTACAATATTATAAATAGGTAGTTATACCAGTGCCACTCTGTGTCATAAGCAAAAAATCTCAGGAGAGGGAAAAGTTGCAGATGATATTAACAAGTTAAAAATGTATTATATTTTTATATAAATAAAATTTTGTGCATGTAAATAGTATGGTAATAGATAGTAAATTTATTGCATGGTTAAAGCACTACATAATAGAAAGTCAGTAATTGTAACGAATGTTAAAAGTTTTCGAATTTTGGGTAGTTGAGAAATGAAAATGTGATCAGATTGTCTTTTTCTCTTCCTTGTCTCTTCTATCAAAATTGCAGTAGCTTTTTCAGTTGCCTTTTGTTCAACTCTAAGAGAATATAATAAATACCAAATTGTGAAATGAAGTGAAATAAAGTTTCTTAATAGTAAAACTCACAGAACTCTCTTTACTTGAACTTCTGATTGATAAATATTCAAAAACAAATCCAGGTTAGCAGCTCGAAGTTCGTCCATTGCTTGTTGTAATTTCCATTCAGCTTCTATACCTTTTTGATCTGTGACTCTCTTTTTTTCTGTTTCCATTAACGTTTTTAATTCTGATCTTTGCTCTTTATCTTTCAATGCTAATTGTTTTACTTTAGCTTCTTCATTCATTTTCTTTGCCAAAGCTTCTTTATCTTCTTTCTTACGTTTTCGGAGAGCCAAAGTGTATTCCAATCTTGCTTTAAATCCCATTTCAATCAGTTTGGTATCAATTTTGACATTTGCAGGATTTGTTTATGACCATATAAAAAAACTTCTAGCAAGTAAGAGATTCCTATGAGTGTTATCTAAAAATAAACATAATTTAAAATTGAAACTACTTTAGTTAACTTAAATAGTATGAACATACAAAATATAACTTAACACTTAAACATTTTATTTTCTCAACATCATCGATTTCATGAGATTTACTGATCTCTCTTTCAGCATCACTTTTTGAGTGAAAAAAGTACAGCAGGCAAGTGAAATTTTAGTAAGATTTAGATATTTTTCTGATGAATTTAAGGAACACCATGAAGAAACAATACTTTCTTGAACATCATCTGATTTTGTATTATGAACATTGTATAGACGAATTTCCGTTTCCCATTGGTTCATTGAGATACCACAAAAGGCACTTTATAATTTCAAAATATCAAACATGTACAAAAAATCGCAGAAATCATAGATCTCTAAAAAAAATTGCAGCAAACCCTAAAAAATTGCAGTGTGGCAGCGCTGGTTATACTTTGTATTTATAACATGTTTTTTTATTATATGGGACACACTGTCCCTTTGTGTACTCTCATTGTTATTTTTTCAATTTACCATGCAAGGGTTAAAACATTGCAGGACACAGAAATGACTGCTGCATGAACAGGCCAACACAGTACATTTTTACAGTCAAGTAGAAATGATGAGTGCTTTGATTCTTTTTATGTAACTGTATTATCAAATAAAAAAAATATCCCATCTAATCAATAAAGAAGAAATCAGGCTTCAGCGAGATATTAAAGCAGCCCTGGTATATACTCTTTTTTGGAAACAAGCAAACAGCCTAAAATCAAAAATAAAATTTTAAATGTCAAAGCAAAGGATTTGATGTCATTGTTAGATCAACTAGTGATTTGGGATGCAAAGCTATACATTGAGTTGGAGTCTTTGCTTCTAAATGCTCAGAATTTAAAAGAGCATCATAGTGAAGTGGCCTTTTATGTTTCAGCAATATATAATGGCAATGATGTTGACATTTTCAGGCTCTATAGTCTCTTTTGCTTATCTTGAGACTAATATTGAAGTCAAGTATAAAGTATGTTTTATAGATATGCTTGAACAGAAAGAAAAAAAACATTAGCATCTGAAGTTGTGATGATCTGTAAACAACTTCTTCTAAATTCAGCCACATCCTTCACTGCAGAATAATTGTTTTTAATTATTATTTTTTCAAAAAATTATAGTGCATACAAAGTAGCTCATACTTTATTTAAAAATATAACATTTTTATTTCAGTGCAAACTATTGAATATCTGTAACAGCATAAAATGATACTTACTTTACTGACAATCAGCATTCTGTAATATTGCCATGGAATCTGTTGGAAAGAAGAAAATAAAAACTGTTGATTTTATCAAGTAAAAGCTGAACAATTTTATATAATATTTTTATTATTTTATGTTGATTTTGTAAATCATTTTATATTTCTTTGTAATGGTAAGAGGTGTGAACTCTAGGAAAATAAGTTTTAGAGGTTATTTCATATGACTAGGCTATTTAACAAAGACCAATAGTTCCAGTAATTAAACCTTCTTTGTAGTAAATATGATTTATAGTTTGGTTGCTGTAAAAGGTTTTGTGTTTTGGTAGTCAATTTGGATAAATGAAGTAGGCCACTTTCTAATTAATATTGATAGTGGGTGAAGTGATATAGTTTGTTATAAGGACCTTTGTTACACCGAGCTATAAGTCATATTCACCACAATGAAAGTTTTATTCATTCTGGTGGATAATATAATTTAATAAGAATAATTTTATAAGTTTCTATAATGTTAAAAATTGGTTAGACAAAAGGCATCATAGAATATTGAAAAACTAACAAATAACAGTCATGCTTCTAATCTAAAGTTTTTGAAAAAGTTTGTATAAAAAGGTGGAATATAGGAAAATTAAGAAAAAAATAGCACAAAAACCTTGTACACACTTGATGATGCCATCTCTGGCATATTACAACCAGTCTTGGTCCCCCTTGTCTTTGGTCCTGTCCTCAGCCCCAGCTATATGCAAGTTATATCAAGTCTGTTCCATAAGTTTTTTTTAGTCTGTCTGTGCACATTGGAGAGTCTAGAAATTTATAATTAAGAGGAAGTAAGGGAAGATAGTTAAAGAATAGTCATAAATAGTTTAAAGAAAGAAATTTTGTTTAAAGTTAAAATTACATTTTCTTAACAATGTATCATTTTGTATCTACATAAAATTTGTTTATTATTACCATAATATATTGTTACATAATAAAAATTATCTGGTTTTATATGTTCACTTACATTTGGTTATCTATGATATTTTAATAGTTAGATAAACTTTTCCTAATGAATCTCTGATAATATTTTTTCATAAATTTGTATTTTTTTAAAAATAAAATTAAGTTTTTATGATATTTTATTTTGGAAAATAACTTGTTTCAATAGATATTTCCTAGACAAAAATGTTTTTTTTATTCTGTATGTTATCATTAAAAATTTGTGAATATGTTTATTTTGAAATAAGTAAATTAATGTTTATAAAGGTATCTTTTATATTATAAATATTTGTTGTGCAAACTGAGTCTAGCCAGCATTAAAATAAGTTTTTAGAGATAATGGAGCCAGTTTCACCACACTTAAACATCAAAAACATGGTAAAAACATTGAAAACCTATATAATCAATAATATTGTATATTTTATACATTTTTATATTTTTTCTTTTTTATACTGAAATATACAGGATTATGACAGGATTATTCAAATTCAAACTAAAATGTAATATTTTTAAAAGTAATTTATGTTGCTAAAACAAAAAGATTTTTTTTAAATTATTTTACAGCGCTAAAATATAAGAGAGCCCATTTAGAAAATTAAAGATGCTGGTTTTCCTTAAAATTACAGTTATCAGAATAATAATTATAGAAAGGAACATAATTTTTTAAAGTTCTGTAAAATTTAAGGTTCCATCAATATATATCATTTGAAAAAACTGTGTAATTATAAGAAAAACATCAATCTTTAATATTTTAAATGAAAATATTTATTATCTCGAAAAACTTATTTTAATGCTGGCTAAACTCATTTTTAAACAAATATTTATCATAGATAAGATACCTTTATAAACATCAATTTACCCAAAATTTCAACAAAGGTCCTTTATTACAAACTATATCGCCTAACCCACTATGCATACTAATTTTGACAGTGGCCTCTTTGATAATCACATATGCACCCCTATTTCTGACTCCATTTATCTAAATTCTCTAAAAAAAACACAGTCTGATTCCTATATTTATTACACCGAGCTATAAGTCATATTCACCACAATGAAAGTTTTATTTTTACTGCGAGCATCCGGTCTTTATTAAAACCGCCTAGTAATACTAAATATTATCTAAAATTTGTTCTCTAAAAGGTTACCTATAGATCACGAACTTACCATCAGAAAGATATATAAAATAATTCTTACATAAACATAAAATAATACAAAAAAATTGTACCTCACTAACTTTAACGAGTGATTCCACCGACGGTTTCAACGACAGATTCATTATTACAGTTGTTACATATCTCGCGCGCAGAATTAGAATACTATTTATACAAACACTGTTAGACATTTCATTTTGCTTCGATTTATTGATCCTGTTTATTAAGAATTTTAATTAAACGAATTATTTAATGAGAACTTTTTAATAAGAATTAACTAGATAAATTATTTAACGAGAGCCTTTGAATGAGATTTAATTAGAGAAAATATTTAATGTTGGTCAATTTCGTTTTGTAATTTATAAAGAAAGTAATTATTATGAAATTATTGTCTAATTAATTAAATCTATTTATTAAAGAGGCAACTTTTTCTTACGGGCATTTCAACATTTTTGACAGATATTGACTCACACAGCACGTCATTCTATTTTTAGTATTGTTAGACTCTCATTGGCTGATAATTTATGCACCTTTTCTATATATATATATTATCGCATAACTAAGGGTAGACGGAATAGCGACGAAACAGAATAACATTGGCACGGAAAATAGCTAAAAAGGAATAGCGACGATACGGAATAGCATCGACACGGAAAATGGCCGACAAAATGGCAAAACTAGGAAAATGATCGCCAACTTAATGTGCCAGTAAAAAGAAATTAGCCAACAATGTCAAGAACAGGAAATTCGCCGACACGGAAATTGGCCTACAATTTCAAAAACAGGAAATGCGCTGACACGGAAATTGGCCAACAACATTTGGCAAGTGGCGAATTTGGCCGACAATGTCAAAATTAGGCCAGGAATAGCGTTGAAATGGAAATCAGCCGACTACATTTAGCAAGTAAGGGGGTTTTGAAGAATCTCACGAAAAATGTGTAAAATGTAATTTTCACACTATCTAGTTTTATTAATCACGCCAAGTGAGTTCAATTTTAAATTAGGGAGTGCGAAAATTGTTACAAACCTTCTACAGGTTATTTTCCACTAATTTTCGGTGTAAAATGGATTTACACCAAAAAAATTGAATGATAAACCAATATATATATAACGATGGCTATTTTTTGAGTATAATATATAATATACATTAACCTTTTACCGACGGTATGTTAAATTTCAGATTTTCAAAAACGTGTTATCTGCATTTCTATTCGCTAAAAATTTCAAAATTTTTGTGACGTTGTTAGTTTTGGGAATTCCAAGTTGACGGAAAACCCCTACACCTTTACAGCCT
>JAUZNC010050679.1:0-15372 GCA_034780395.1 Vannuccia rotundouncinata | reverse complement strand
CAAGAGCAGGGGGACATTTAAATTATTATTATCCTTGTATGCATCTGTCTGATTATCTTGTATATTGTTCTTTGGCAAGTTGGTTTACTGAAGTTTTCACCATCAGTCGGCTGGAGCGGCAGCAGCGTGATGAAGAGGTGGCAGACTTCACTAAGGTGGATACAGCAGACGCCGTCATCACATTTTTTAGTACTTTTAAAGACGACACTACGAAGTCTCAGATGGTGAGGTTTACCATGTATACTTTTGGATGGAATGTAAAAACTGTAATGCAATGTATTGTTTATAACCGTTCACATTGTTATTTAATCATTTAAATAACTATTACGTAAGTTTCAATCGTTACGGCGGATGGATTTGTATTTATGAAAATTATCAAACTGTAGTGTCGCATGCCAATGTGAATTACTGATGGTTTTTCCATTGTCAATCGGTATTTATGAATATTGGCTTTTTACAGCTGCAATGAAAAAAGCTGGATACCACATGACCATCCAGAAAGAAAAAACATTGGACTCTGTTCTTGGTGATGTGCTAAAACGTATGCCCCTGGTCGTAAAGAGGGATTCGCCATCTTCTTCTGATACCGATTAATGTTTATTGGATTAGACTTATAAGAAAATTTATTGTTTATGGTATAATGTGACAACTTGATATATTCTAATTTATTCTTATAATCCGTTTTATTTTTTGTATTGTTTATTAGCGATATTTCATTATGTTAAACAATCAGTATTTAATTTTATCGCTTTAAAATATTTCAATATTTATTTAATTAAAATTCACCAAAAGATATGATTGACTACTCTATATGCTTTTAGTAGTATCTATAAACTGGCTAGAATATTGATTTCAATATTGATTATAAGTATACACTATAACTTATTATACTTTCATTACTGTTATATATATTGATATATATATATATACAAATGTATCACACTAAAATATTTGTTCGTTGTAGTATTTATTTAAAGCAGGTATTTTTATAATTATTTTCTGAAACATTTTTGGTATCTGAAATGAACTTTTGTACCATTTTATGTAATCTTATATTTACACATATTTTAAATGTATTATTATTACTACAATACATTATTATAAATAAATGCTATTATATTCATTTTATGTTTTTGAAGTAATCTAAGTTAAATAAGAATTGAAAGTATAAGAAACCATTTTGAGACGGACTTGCTAACCCTCTTTGAAACGTGTTTTTGAAGCGATAATAAAACCGTTTCAAAACGGTTTTAAAACATTTTGAGGTTATAGGGGCTAGGAGCCACAAAGGAACGGATGACAATCTGTCTAGACCACAGCGACTCTCTAAGGCCTTCGCAACCTGCATCCTGTGCGTGTGGTCAAGTTTCTCAAGGAAAAGGGTTTCTAGTCCTTGGTTTGGACCCAATCAAAAACATCTCTCGCTCAACATATTCCGTTTTCTGACTACCCAATTCTAGCACGTCAATTCCAAACATATTCACTGTCTTCGATTCGATCCTTCAACTGCCATCCAATCTCCATCAACAAAATACTCACAAGCAATATGTTAACTGCAAAACACTATAAAAAGACTACACTCTAGAAATTGTAGCAGGTAAATGCAGCTCAGCGACGGTTAGACTCCTTTTAAATTTTTACAAAAACTATATTAATAAAATCTTCCTTTTCGACTAGGAAAAACTGTTCTTTTATGTAACCTATATTAACTTTTATTAACAGTTGTTTCACATTTTATATATTTCGTAAAGTTTTTAGTCTTGTATTTCTTACGTTTTATTTTTAGAAAATATTATCAAATCTTTGTTTATTGATTTATTTTATAATTTTAATGAACTACTTTTAATCGTTTGTATACATTTTAAACTATAAAACGTATTAAGAAGTTTATTGTTGGGAATTTTCTTATATATATATTATTTTATTTGTAAATGTGTTGTTGTAAATTTGTTTATCGATTTGGATTTATACATGTTGTTATTTTATTTACTATAATAGATCTTTTGTGTTAAAATTTGCTAATAATATTATTTTTTTTGATTCTGTAATAAAATCTTTTGATTAATTCGGAAAATTATCAGAAAATCAATATACTATAATTTATTTAAAATATCTAAGTGTAATAATTTACCGAACGCTAAATATTACGTGTCATTTACGTGTAATATTTAGAAAAATCGTAAAATATTTTAGAAGTCATATTTAGCACCGCTTTTTTTCCAACGTAATTTTTACCCTATACGTCTAGTCTTTATAGGGGTATAAATGAAAACGCCTGGACGCACGTACTATTATATGAACGAACTTGGATAAATAACTTATAAGGTGAACAAGAGCTTCGATGTACTGGTACAACGAGGAGCCACTCGCACAGAAAAATGCCAATTGAAGGATGCTTCAGTGCTAAAGAAGCAGAATTGTGGAGATTTTGTGTATTTCTCAGATGGCAAAGTCACTCTGTGTCATTGGAATGATAACAAACCAGTATGTATGGTAAGCTATTGTGAATGTTCCACGTTGGAGCTCGAAGGAAAAGAAAAAGATCCAGATTACACAGCCAAGAATGTTCCAGAGTTACAATAAACATATGGTAGGTGTGGATTTATTTGATCGGTTTCTTAGTGATTACAGGCCGCAGTTAATAAACAAAAAATGGTGGTGGTGCCTTTTCTCGAATTTTTTAAATGCATTGGTTGTTGCTGCTTGGCGTTTACATCGATTTTCCGGTACAATACACATATCATAGTAAAAAATATATTGCAAAAAATAAATGTATATGTGTTTTCTGTTAATCCCATTTTATAGGTGAAAAAATGGATCACTTAACCTTTCGAAGAAACGTAGTGCGGTTTTTGATGGCTCAAGGAGTGACTAAAACGTTTCACCCTGGACCATCGAGGCAATTGACTGGCCCATGAGAGCAGCCAAGATAGATCATATACCCAAGTCAGCTGGACACCAGAGCAGGTGCAAACAGTGCAGTAAAAACACTACATATAAATGCGAACAGTGTGATGTGCTACTTTATGGCAAATGTTTATGTTTTACCGAATTTCATGCAAATACGAAGACAATTTTACGTTTTACTGTATAATAGTCGCCACTGACTAATGTTACATTTTTGGAACACTGTGGAAATTTGCTTTTTTGAATAGTGATTTTGAAATTGATGATTTTATTATATGTATATAAGTCAATATAAATCATATATAAATGTTTAGTCTTTTCTTTTGATGATTTAATAGCTTGGGCATTAATGGGTTCATTATTTCCTCTAAAAATATATCCCTTGCTAACTTGCTTCAGTTACAAGACAAATTGGAACCAAGCCGTCAAAGCTAAAAATAAAACCTCTTCGAGCAAAGAGCTCTATGTTGGTATTCCACAAGGTGGACCGATTTCTCCGCCAAATTGTTTACTTATATCACAAACAATATTAATAAAATAACACTTAATATAGTAAACAATGAAGGAAATATCACCAAATACTCCGATGATACCAGTATACTTTACAAATTCGAAAGACAAGATTCAAATACTGAAAAATCTGCATATACCGATCTTATTAATCAGGTTGCTGTTTACTCTGATGAAAGAAACTTAAAACTAAATGAGTTGAAGTGTGAAGAATTAGTTATCTTTAATAATAAAAATAACAAATGTGAATTGACATTAAATACTTCCAATCAAAAACTGACTATTAATGGGGAAACTCTTCCACAAGTACAGAAGGTCAAATACCTGGGAATAATTATTTCAGATAATATGAAATGGTCTCTCTGTGTAAGTCATATTGTTAAAAAAGTGAATTTTATTATTATGACATTGTCAAAATTTATTCCTTATCTTGACCGAAAAACTAAATTGATGTGCTATAAAAGTCTGATCCTTCCCAATATTCTGTATGGATTCGAGGTTTGGGGTACAACACTTCTTCAAATAGATAAAAAGAGGATTAGAAAACTCATCAAATTCTACGCAAAAATATAGAGTATTCATTGTGATGAACTTACCACTCTCCTTAATAACTGTTTCAAGGCTAAATTCACTTCTATGGTATCTAAAATTGTGACAAATGATATTAACACGCTGATCACCCTTCAACGGGAGACGAATCGTCTGCTAAGGGACGGTCGGGCTCACAAGGGGGTTGTTCCACAGAGATTAGTTAACTTTTAAATAATTTTTTTTAGTTAACTAAAAAGATAATTTTTCTTTAACTTTTCAATTAATGCGTTTCACAAAATTAGTTGATTGTTTCATTAAGGTTTAGTTAATTTTTAAGTTAACTAAAATATTTAATTCCTTTAATTAACTAAATTACAAAAAAATATTACCAATTCTCATCGTTTTCCATTTTATCAAATATCTGAATAATTTATTAATTTAAATTAATTACTATAATGGGGATTCGCAGAGCAACTAATTTCTGTGAAAGTGAGAAGGCCATACTGATAGAACAGGTAAAGAAATACGAGAATGTCCTTTTTGAAATTTAGTGCAAGCATTTTTAAACAAAAAATAGCGTGTTAGAGAAGATCAAGCACCAAAAGAACAGTGAATGAATTAAAAATGAAATGGTCTAATATAAAGCAAGAAACAAAAAGGAAAGAAAATGTCTGCTCTATAATTGGAACAGACAGCTGGAATAGAAGGTAGAATGGTTGCAGGCTTTGATGAGAGCACAAGTAGTGTTGGCACGTCTTCAAGTACACCAAAGAGAAAGTTTGAAGAAAGTGCAAAAGCTAATATTCCTATACAAAAAAATCACAAAAGGGTGAAGATAACCAATGTGGATGCACCTTACATAAAATTGACATTTGAAGAGAAAACTTTGAAGTATTATAAAAGGTCTCTGGAAATAAAAGAATGTAATTTGCAACAGAAGAAGCAGAAGCTGGGCTTTTTTCAGATTGAGTTACTGCGCGTTATCTAAAGGGGTCATTAACCAAGGTTTCCTTTTCGGTTAACAGAAATGTTAAAGTTAAAATAAAAAGTAAGACCACAATATCTTTTCAGATAAATTTTTAATTAACCATTTTCTGAGAAACACAATTTAAAGTTAACACAAAAGTTAGGTTAATAGTTTAGTTAACTCGCTGTGTGGAACAACCCCCTGGACACGAGATAAAAAAGTTACTTCGAACCTTTGATGAGCAGCCCTCACTAGAGTGTGACGTAAGTTAGTTTAAATTAAATTGAATTATATGAACAAAATTAGGAAAGGTACATTTTTATCATTTATACTAGAATATGTATGTATTCTATATCCATCTGTTTGCATATTTATGTATTCTGTTCCCAAAAACTTGTCGCTACCTATTACAGGTAACATTCACCGACGTCAACGGCATTGATTATAGACTGGATAATCTAAACAAGACAAATCCCAATTCATTCGCAATTGACTTTGTCAAGAAGGCATTTGGGCAAGAGTACATGGCTTCCCATATAGTGCAACCTCTGGGTAAAGCCAATCGGTAGGTTTAAATGATTTCTTTAAATCCATGATGTATTCACAGTTACCATAAAATTGATTATTTGTAAACTATATTTTAAACTTACTAAATGTTTTTTTAATTATTTATCAATTCCATAATTGTCGTATCCCTGGATGAGTTAAATAAAATTTTAATTTAGATAAATAATTTAATAAATTGTCTTACAAAATGGATTTTTCCTTAATTTACAAAAAAACGTTTCTGTTTCAGTACGGCTGTTCTTTCTAGTGTTGTGGAAAATATCAAGCATGCAGTGGCGTCAATTTTCCAGAGTTTTGAATGGGAAAACATGAGGAGGTCCTTAAACCAATGTGGCCTGGACTGTATAGTAAAAAATTGAAGCCACAGTAATTTTATTTCAGCTTTTTATTAATAATTTTCTAAACAGTAATTAGAACATTTTAAAAATCTATTTTATGTATTATATAATCCAGTCTACTATTGTACCTGAGTTCAATCAAATTGTTCATTTAACTATCGAGCAATACTATTGTCGTAACCCTGTTCGGATATATTGTACTGTACAATTTTTATATATATATTATTTATGACTTTAAATTTGTTCAAATGTATTGTATTGAAATAAATATTACAAGCTCGCCATTTGAATCACCCTAAGATCAATAAGATTTGTAGTCTAGTGCTACAAACATTTTTGGCTGATGAATATAAGGAATGTAATGGTGTGCGTCTTCAGCGCCTAAAAAAATGCAATCGGTTCAAACAACACGTGTTTGTGTCAAGTTTCTCATTCATACATTTGCACTTAGAAATATTTTTTAGACAGTAAGTAAGTATTATTGGCTTTTTTATACTACATATATAGCAGTATGTAACTTTTAAAGTATTTCATAATAATGTTTCATCGAATTATCTTCCTTTAGAAGAGATGGCTATTGGCAATGACACCAAATTTCTGCTGAATGAACTTGGGGAAAGACAGCAAAAGGAATGCCTATACATGGTACAGATACTGTAATTTATTATGTGCGTATTAAATATTGAAAATATTTACATATAATAATTAATATTATTACATTTTGTGTTTTAGTTTCGTTAAATCTATGTTTCCTTTGTTGTTTGCAAGAAAAACTCCCACTTTCCAACAAATTTCTTCAACGTCTGGGCTTCATCTCAATGGAAAAGCCCATTAATGAGAAAAAAAACATTTCTCTTGCTAACCAGATGCCCATGGTTGTGCCTGTAGCATCCATTGATGATCTTCGAACTGAAATCCGGATGTTAAATTGTTTTGAGGCACCAAATGCTGTGCAGGAGAAACAATTCCTGCTACAATTCGTGTTCCCATTGTTTTGAAAGAAGCTGCATTGGAAGCGTATGGAAAATACAAAAAAGATTTATTGCAGAGCATCTCAGGAAAAGAAAAGAGGAGATGGCCAGACAAGATGCTGAACAGGAAAGGCGCCTTAAAGAAGAATCCAAAAGGGATACCACCAGACAAAAAGAAATTAAACTTTTAGAGCAACAAACTCGAAAAGTATGAATTATAAATTTTTGGTTAGTTCATAATGTAAATTGGAACTGACTAAATATTGTATTAATAGTCGATATAATATTTTTAATTTATTATTCAGATAGACAAACAATTACAGAAAGCACAGACGGAACATTGGCAAGAGAATTGGAACTTCAACAATTCATTAAGAAGCTACAGGAGTCTGCCGAAACTGTACAGCATCTTATCCAAGACAAGGCCTCTCTGAAAATGAGTAAAGAAGTGGCTGTGAAGGACTCGTTGGAGCGCGCTCTTAAACGTGCTGCTGAAGATAAGGTCCGCTTCAAAGCTCAGCGAGATAAGAGGATACTTTCAAAGAAATGAACTATTCTGAATGACTGTGAAAACAATAGCATTTCATTTCATATACTTGCATGTATTTTTATTACATTCAATACTTTATACTAAAAATAAAAGCATTTTTTAGCCTCATTAAGCAGCATTGTCTCGTCGAAAGTTTGAACTACTTCATGCAATGCTTTGCTTTAATGACATCACCACCAGAATAGATCGTAGAGGTAATAATCGGTTTTGTGCTGTGAAAGACATTTACTTAATTTTTTATGCTTATGCTCATTGCATTGGACTCATGACATTGTCGAATGCCGCAGTCCCTTTTGGCATAGGATGCATCGTTTAGGCTGTAGCGTCGTATCATTATTTTTATTTTTTAAGTTGTGTTTATAAGCACAAAATTTTTTACGCCTAATCAATTTTTTATAACTATAATGTCCTGTCTAAAATAACTTAATTATAAGCCTACTATTATTAAATGTTATATGGAACCTCAGCGGAAGCAAACTTCCAAATCAAACTGGTTTTCGAAGAAGGCAAGAACCATTAGCAGTGATGAATCAGAGAGTGAGGCATCCCAACTGCCTGAAACAGCCACAACTGAGGAAGATCACAGTAGTTTGTAATCAGTCGTCAGTGATGATGCTGCTGCTGAATCAAAAGACTTTAGTGACGTTGGATCATTTAAAAGGTCAGATATAAATGACAATGACAGGCTACAGTTTTTCAGGACTCATTTCTATCCAGATATGAAGTTCAACTTTCCAATACGAACATACAACAACAGAAATTAAAGAATAAACCATTCATGGTTAGAGCGATGCAAATGGTTGGTATATTCTAAATCTGATAATGGTGGATATTGTTTGCCTTGCGTTCTCTTTACATATCATCCTGGAGGTCGAGTATGTCAGTTTGGAACACTGGTTGAAACACCATTTACTGATTTCCGCAAAGCACTTGGAAAGCAGGGAATTCTTATGACTCATGAAGAAACAGCTTTCCACAAATTATCTATGTAGCTGCTGATGCTTTTCTCAGGAGCCAGAAGAAACCAGAGAAAATAATTGACTTTCAAATGAAAAAGCAACGCCAGAGACTGTTTGATATGAACAGAGATGCACTGGTCAGCATTGTAGATTGCATTGTATATCTTGGCCGCCAGTGTTCAGCCCTACGTGGTCATCGTGATGACTCAACAGCTGCCCCTACAAAAACAAGGGAAATCTTCAAGCATTGATTGCATTTCGCGCGAAAACTGATACCAATCTCAAGCACTTCATGGAATCTTGTTCTGCAAATTCCACCTACATTTCAAAGACTGTCCAAAATCAGATTTTAGATGTCATTAAGAAGCTTTTGGAGGAGACAATCTCTGGACACATAAAACTAGAAAACTGTCCTTTCTTCAGTATTATTGCTGATGAATTAACAGACGACATAGCAAATCAGCACATCCTTTCTCTGTGTGTCAGGTAATGAAGAAATCAAGATTACAGAAGGTCTGCTTGATTTTACATATGTCAGTCGAGGAACAGCAAAACATCTGGTCGAGACGACCAAACAACAACTTGCGAAGTGTGGACTGAAACCAGAAAATGTGAGAGGTCAGGCTTATGACACAACAGCTGCAATGTCGTCAGAAAACCGTGGTCTTCAAGGACTTTTCTGCAAAGATATACCTAACGCAGTTTGGCTCCATGTAACAGCCATAAGCTCAACCTAGTGATTGCCTCAGCATCCAAGTTACCCCAGATTAGAAAGTGTATAACCGAAATAAATGAAACCTTCCTATTCTTCCATGCTTCTCACAAGAGACAAGGTTTTCTTGAACGTGTCATTTTTATTGTCGTCGAACGAGACCAGCAACTGCCAGATGCAAGGAAACACAGTAAACAGAAGAAACTGACGGGACTATGTAAAACACGATGGGTAGCACGATTTGAAGCCATTGATAACTTCATTTATTTAGCCGTGTCAGTACAGACAACATGTGAAATTATGGTAAATCCACATCTCTACTCTGATGATGAAGAAATATTAAAGTTGACTTCAGAGGAATGGAACTGGGAGGATATAGCAGTGCTGAGAACTGATATTGATGCACGATTCCAGCTGTGGTATGAAGATGCCTTAGACTTAGTTAAAGAACTTGGCACAGATGAGTGTGCTCCTCGTGCGAAGGGTAGAAGAAGTATTTACCGTGCAACACATCCAGCAGAATCCCCAAAGGAATACTTCAAACGGTCATTGGCCATTCTTTTTGTGGCCGATGTCAGCATGCAGATGCAAGAACGCTTTGCTCCAGCCGCCGGTGTGGTGTCGGCACTCTTCAGTCTCATCCCATCGGTTATCAAGCAGATGGATTTATCTGAGATTACAAAACTCTCTGAAGATCTGGCCATCTACGAAGATGATCTACCACATTTCAGGAGCCTCCGTTGTGAATTGGAAGTATGGCATGCCAAATGCATAAACATGCAGACACCTTCGGATTCGTTGCTAGAAGCATTGAACACATGCAGCAAAGATCTCTTCCCAAACTTGGTGGTAGTTGTGAAGCAGAGAGGTCATTCTCGGCAGTAAGGAGGCATAAAACAACACTTTGATCAACAATGGGTGAAGAAAGGCTCACTTCACTTGTGCTTCTGAATATGTATTATGACATTCATTCCAATCAATGCTCAAGAAGTGGTCAGGAGGTTCATACAGAAGCAACTGCGGAGATTGTTCGCTCACTTGTATGAAGCACAGGACTAACTTTTTCTTACTGTTGGTATACTGAACATCCTTTATTTAGTACATTAATAATCATAACCTTAAATGTATATAAACCGAGAATAAACATGCATTTCTTCCCATTATTAATCATAACTTTAAGTGTATATAAATAGAAAATAAACATGTATAATTTATATGATTTTTCATAATTTTAACTCTGCATTAACTGTATGACCTATATTATTTTGGAGTTCATTAGAAAAATGTATAGTTTCGAAATACGCCTTCAATGTAAAAGACACCTGTGAGATAATTTAAAAAATCAAACGTTCGGTGTAAAAACTACACATTTTCTAAAATATCTAAAATGGAGTAATCATTCCTGAGATGTTTTCTCCTGCATTCTAAGTCTTATGTCCCATGGACAAAGTACTACTGAAAGAGGTTTTTTAATTAACAAGGAGGTTTAAGTTAAAAACCAACAAAAAAACAATCACCAGGCATGATTTTGTAGGTATTTAAAGGGATTTTAAGCATTGTAAAGGTACTTCATGCAGCTGGTCGCCAAAAATATTAATATAATTTGAAAAAAGACAAAGAAGACAGATAATTATTTTCATATTTAAATATAGCTTATGTCTAATTCAATTAAAATATTTATCTTCACTTCATTTTACAAGAAAAAGCATGAAGAAATAAAGTGAAAGTTTGCTTGTTAGACGCACACAAAAAAGTGGCAATTGATGGACAAAGGTATTGAGCTTGCAAAGAGTACTAACAAACAGTCAAAAAGTGCTGAGAAAGAACAAAATTTCTTTCTCCTATATAAAAGTAAAATAAAGATGTCAGAGGACAAGAGCATACAAGAGATGCTTCTTCATTTAGATAAGGTAAGACACTTGTTTAATTTTGTTAGTAAAACAATTCAAAAACAGTATTTAACATTTGCTTGAAAATCTTTTTTCAAAAAAGAAAGATTATACCTCTTATTAATTTGCAGATGCAGAGACAGCTTACATTAACACATACCACCCAATGCTTTTTTTGTAATGTTAAACCCGATGGAGGGGTCGGTCAGACCCCTTCAATATATTAAAGAACACTGATTCTAAATGACTCAAATTATATTATACTATAAATATTATTGTAGTATATTACAAAACAATAAAATAATAGAGTGTTTTATTAAATAATTACAGTTAAATAGCAGCACAAACGTCACAAACGTCAAAAGAGTGTTTTTACTTGCAGTTAATTAAATAGCAGCACAAACGTCACATGTCCGAATAACAACACTGTTCAGCACACACGTTATGATTGCATACATTGCAATGTTGTTGGCTTTTTCGCTTTCTCGCCAAAGGACAGATGCTGCAAAGTCGCCTATGATTAGAAGCAGCAACAGGTTCACGTTGAGCTGGAACGAAACCAAACACACAAAGGCTTTCAATTGGTGGTTTCTGCAGTCCAATGTTATTGTCAAAACACCGCTGCATTTCCTGCCGTGTTAGTGCTTTGAAATTTGGAACTACTGTTGTAATTTGGAACTAGTTGAGGACCTGTGACATAGGCCTCTAGATAAGAGTACATGCAAATGTTTTGAATCACTGATAATATATTCCATGATGCCATATTTGTCAGGTTTTGATTTATCATAAACCTTTATCGGGCAGCCACCTCTAAATGAAACTATTTGCTCACCAATCATTGCATGGTGTTCAGGAGTCCAATGCAGAGAACAGTTATTAGCAAACACTTCGTGAACATGATGCAAAGCTGTGAATCGATCGTTAATGTGGCGTTGTGCCCGAGTTGTTATGTCATCGAAACGGAGCATTCAGTGTATGAATATAAATTTGTCATGAACCATGGCGGCCTTACAAAAATGATCCCCATTTTTTTCATCCCATAAACTCTGTATGTACATGCGACTCGATCCTTTCCAATGTGATAGTGAATGCCAAGGTATGTGTAAATATCCATTAGATCCACTTGGGTCAAACGGATGTGTTACATGGAAAGTTTGTATTTTCAATAAAGTCATGTCAAAAATCTCACTCATCAAATCATTTGTAAAAAACTACTCCCATGCTGCCATAGGTTCAGCTACTGTCAGTTTTAGGTCCAGGTGGATCACATAGTATATTTTGAATATTCCTCACAGGAGGCTGACATATAATAGGCTGTTCAATGCTCCACTGTGTACCATCTGGAGCTTTGTTTACATGTTCCTCCAAGTTGAGATCGTCATCTAACTCACTTTCACTTGAAATTATTTCTATATTATCGTCGGAGTCAGAGATGTCACTCCTCTCCAGAAAACCAGTCATTATTGTTGCTGTCCCTATTGAGATCCATAATATTGACTGTTATGTTATATAGAAAGAAATTATGATATGTAATAAAGAGACAAATTGGAAATTCCAATTTTTCTAAGGAACAAGTCTCAAATTGAAAATTATTTGTAATTTTAATATTTTTAGATAACTATCAATTCACATATGAATTTGTCTGTTTTGTTTATTTGTCTAGTTGATAGTGTAATTTTATTTGATAATATGTTTTCTTAATTCTCATATAATATTAAATGGATTGAAGTAATGGAATTGTGTTTAAATGCAAAATAGGTAGTCTTTCAGACCCCCCCCCCCATCGGGTGGTATGTGTTAATCAAAGTATAGTAAAGGTGTGTTGTTATATTTTGAAATGTTACTTTTTATAAAAGACATTTTTGGCAAACACTATATACAAATCACAAATCAACCAAAAGCCTTTTGCCAATATTTGTGGAAAGCACAGAAATTCTCAATGACTTTTTGCAGATTTAATCTGTTGGTTCTGTCCTGACAAATATTGATAACTGCCACATGGTTCAGATGAGATTGTGTCATAATAGAGCATAGGTATGTTTTGATGAATTACATGGTGGAAATGCTCTTTTGCTGATGGCATTTGTTGCAGTTATTAATAAATTATTTTCACCACTACTGAAATGGCAAACCTTTGTTCTTTGGAAAACCTTCTGAGACATTTAAGAATATCAGACAGGGCCAAGGCAGAGTAGGACTTATCCAACATCCAACAAACCCCTATGTAATGAAGTCCTAGGAGTTGTAGTGATAAGAGTATTTATTTATATTATTGGTATATTATTTGTTAACATGGTGATTATAGCTTACTTGACTGTTAATTAATTTTTTTCAGAAAATATACAAATCATCAAAAAAACTAAAATTTATTGGCAACAACAATTACAACATATAATTATAGAGTCTTTATGATTAGTATGCAGTGTCAAATAGACAGAATTGCAGATTATTTAAATACCTATAGTATTTATTAATTTTGATTATATTGATTTTTAATGTTTTCCCATGTTTTTGATGTTTAAGGTATGGTAGACCTGGTGGTCAGGTATTAGGGTTAGAAATAAGATTGTTTTAAAGCTTTGAATTGATTTTATCAATTTTATTATCCAATATTATATAGTTACTGTCTGAGTGGTGTTGTAGTTTATTTTAATTAATAGCCAAGTAAGCTACAATTGCAGTTAACATTTGTCATTACATATTTTATTGTATATATGCTTTTGTTTATATTGTTATTTTGGATGTTGCTATAATTTATTTTAATTTATAATTTATTATTTTATATTGTTATAATTTACATGTTGCTGAACCAGTAAGGTTTGTCATTGCTCCCACAAAATATATATCCTTTTCCCAGTAAACTTGGTTATTTCAAACCTACTCACCACAAAAGTGTAAAATTATGTTTCAAATTTCTGCCACATATCTCAGTTAGAGGCTTGGCAGAATGCATGGGATACATAAGGATCACACATTACCACAAAACTTATGGATATCTTTTTTTCTATGTCAATTGCAAACACAATATTTTAGGGAATTCCTATCTGTTTATATGTACAATTGGGCTCAGCATGCACAATATCTTTGTAATAATTTCAATAAAAAAAGTCCTGGATGTCATTTAATCCATGGTGAAAAAGATTAAAAATACAAATTGAATATGTTGTCTAGGAGTCATAAACCCAGTAAACCGAACCAGGGTAAATTTGTATATAATATTTCAGTTTATTCAGTTTCAATTATCAGTTAAAATTTATTCTGCTCAAAATTAACTATTATAAATATGGAACTATATTCATTTATTTATTGTTGTAACTAGATCACACTATTAGAGCAAATAATTAAGTCAGTATAAAAATAATATTAAAATTTATACATTTTTTTACTAATTCTCTATAGTAAAATTGGACATTAATTACTTACCTTTGGAATATTGATACACTTTTCGTACTTCGCCCACTCGAAAAATAAATGAAAATATTCACACAAATATAAGGGATAGGAAAATACGAGTGGGCCAGATAAAATTACCTACTGACTAAATTATAGATTCACTATTCAAGATTTTTAAATTCATGATGTTTCTTGAATAACGCTTTAAAAAGTATTATTTGTCTACAAATAAAGAAACTAATTATATGTTAAAATTAAATAATCCCTTCAGAATGTTATAATATTATTAAAGAGACTTCTTGAACTTAAAAAAAAGTTTTTGCGCGGTCTAGGAATCGGAATATACCCTTTAATTTAACCTAAGTTGCACTAGACATCCTAGGATGCCATAACTCCTCTTACCCAAATTTTCCAGTTCCTCTTATTATCTGCCAGATACCATGATTTGGGGTTATAAATATCTATGGGGGTGAGTGCGAAATCGTGAGCAACTAGGGAGAGCCATGTGATTTGGAGGTTGCTCTCAGCCCGAGACAATTAAAGGTCCCTACTTTCAAGATAGGTGGTATAATAATAAAAAGAAGAGAAAATACTTATTAAATAAGAAATATGGGTAAGAGACTGAGGACTGTAGACTACTTTAGCTTGTAAGAGAAGCAATTGATAGCCAGTTGTTTGTCAGCACAACTTCCGGGCGTTAATTAATGAGACTAATTAAATTTTAATTAATTTAGGAGCTTATCTTCCAATATATTTTAATTTACAATAATTATTATTAACTAAAACAACTCGAAATATTACATATTTCAATACGCATACTTATATTACAGACATATGCTATTTTTCCTTTTAATAAGATAAGGAAAAAAGATGGGTAACAAAATTCCTATATTGAGCACATTAGTTTCGAGGATAAAATGGGGATATCCGACGAAGGCCGCCTCCACGGGGCGGATATGGAAATCCAAGGATTCAATCCAAGTACGAAGAGCCTTCAATCTTCCCCCGCATCCTGCGAGGGACTGTCAGAGAACTCGGGTTTTTACCAAGAGGTCGTGGTAAACCGTCCTACTACGGC
>JAUZNC010050668.1:0-15373 GCA_034780395.1 Vannuccia rotundouncinata | reverse complement strand
TGTACAATAATATTTATAAATGTTTGATAGAAATATGATATTTAGGAAGTGTTAGCATTAATTATTTGTAAAAAGTTTAATTTTTAGTCATGTATAATATTATGAAAAATTAAATTAAAAATAAATCACAAAAATCGAGAAAATGACAATATTTGAAATATTATGTCAGAGACAGAAAACTAAATTTTAAAAATATTTTAAACAAAAATTGTTTATTACGCTTGTCTAAATATGATATAATTCTTATTATGTTGTAAATGTTGTTATACAGAGAAATATATAGCTACAAAGTTGATGGGAACAAATGGGAACACTGGGCGATAGAAGGTTAAAATTGTTTTGAAAATTCGTGTATTTCCGTAGTTTAGAAAACAATTTAAAAAATAAAAATATTTAATTACAATTCTCAATATATTTAGAATATATATTTATGAATATAATTTAAAAAATGATCTATTACAATTAAGCTTGCTTATAATTCACTAATTTAATTTTTTTAAATTTTTTATGAAAGATTGATAGTTATTTTAGACAATTTTAATATTATTATTTGAATTTAATCAAGTTTATCTATAACAAAAGAAAAGGTCAAAATATCATCTTCCATTTCATATAGAACCAATGTTAAAACCATGATTGAAATAACCTTAAAAAATTGAGCACAATACTAAATGAAAACATAGTAATTAAACTAAAGGACTTTAGACCTGTTTCTTTTACACGTACTTGAAATTCTATTTTTAGAAAGAAATTTCCTTTAACAAGCAATTTAATTAAAAATGAAAATTTTATCAAATTCATTGTTACTCACATTAAACTTTTTATAAATAATCTCTTTCGAAGTCAATAGTGCGATGTTCCTGAAATAGTTCCCTTTTAAAATATGACACATTGAAAATTTACTTTTTTAAATTCTTTAAAAACAAGTTAAAACTTTTTTCTTTGCTTAAAATATGCCGCCATCAAAATGGAAGTAAGAATAACATATAGAACATTATTTATGAGGAAAATTCAGCTTTGAATTATTAAAATAGTACCCGACACCTATGGGAGACTTTGACGAAAGGGAAGACTCGCATAGAAGACTCCGCATCACCGTCGATATATTGTGTCGTTAATTGTTGGGAACATGGGGGATACTGAAAGAATGTCGGGAAAGGTTGACACTGGAAGCGGTCGTGCAGAAACTTGGCAAGTTGTGCGGAACAACAGAGGAATACGCGTCCATTTGAGAAGGAGTAGGTCGTATTTTAGAGCAAATATGATTACATATTATTATTATATGCGAGCTTCTCTCAGAAATGTATTTAATTCAAAGTTTGTAAATATTATCGTAAAGTTTCTAGTCAAATATATTGAGAATAACTCTGTGTTTGTGTGTAATTTTACTTTTAATATTTTTATTATTAATATTCGTTAATTTTTTAAAGTATTTCTAATTTAAAGTTTGAATTAATTAAAAAACACAATTTAGATAATCATGAGTTTTTTTTACTATTGATCTATTTAAATTTATTGATTTATTGAGTAGATCGATACAATTTGTTCAAATTGTGGCAAAGTTAGAAATAACAAAAATTTAAAATTATGATTTCTGGTAAAAAAGAGGCAATATTATACTACAGAAATAATTTAGAGTATTTCAACACTTTTCAATAAATTGCTTTTAAAGACTCATTCGAAACACTTTTTTAAAAATAAAAATATTCTAATGTTGTCAATTTGTATTCGTTTTATAAAACAATATCATAAAAACAGTTTTAGGAAAATATAACCCTTTCTAGACTAAAGAAGAATTAATAAAAAAACAGAAATCTTGCATATATGATACTACTAAGAACAAACTTTATAAAACATTTCTTGTGTCAATCAAATTTTTTGTTTTTGCCATTTTTATCTGATTAGGTTTAGTAACATATTAAATTTCTCTTACAGATTGAAACATTTGTTAAAACGCTTTATAAAATGAGAATGTATACACAGAGCCGTTGTTTCAATCATTCAGACGCCAAAAATATAGCTATAGAAAACAATCTTTTTGAAGCATTGTGATCATTCTCATAGTAGTGTATATGCATAACGTCATTTCCAAATAGAATATTATACAATCTAACCATATCAAAGCTAATCCTGCATTAATTTTAGATGTAGTTTCAATAGATTGTCAACCTAGTCTTTCATCTAATTTCACTATTTTCTAAGCTAAAATATTGCTTGTCTCAGACGTTGAGGCATCAGAAGTTCCAGCTATAAGCTTAAAGAATTGCATAAAAGAATTTGTGCTAATGCCCTTGATGCGACGAAATGTTAGAAATATAAACTATATATACGTCTCAATGTTATGAAGAAGAATTTTTTTTAATATTTTATAAAAAATGTCTATAGGAATTTTTTTCGTACCTTATAAATTACTATAAATTATGTTAAAATAATTGTAAAAGATTTGAATGAAATTGTTAATTTAAAAATTGTTGTTGAAAAATAAATTAAAATCATCTCAATAAATAATATATTATTTGATCGGTCAATTTGGGTTAAAAAAATATTAAATTATTACGTTGTTATTAAATAAGTTGATTATTTTTATTTAAATTACCAAACAGTTAAATTCAATGTTTAAATTCAAATTTAATTTGTCTCAATAATTGTCATTACTATATGCACATATTTTGTAATAGTGTATGTAGGTAAATCCATTAATTGCTCAAAATTATTTTGTTAAACTATTTTGTAATAAATAAAATGATAATGCTTTTATGAATTAAAAAATAAGACGTTGTTGACCGATATATACAAAATTAATGATTTAGCTAAAAAATTTAAATGTATTTTTTCCTAAATTTCGTATATTTCTAAAATCAATAAATTTGACCGACCATTCCAGAATTGTTCCTTTCTGATTTTAAATTAGTTGAATAAAAAGTATATTGATCATTTTATAAATTAAGCATTAATATAATTTGAAGTTCAATTGAAAATATCGTCCTTAATAAAATTGTCGTCTACAAAACCAGCTTTTAAAAAATTTAAAATAAAATTTAAAAATATTATATAAAGAAAACTAAATTTTAAACTGTTTACTTTTTGGTTAAACAAATGTCTTTCATATTAAATTCTGTTAACATGTATTAATTATCGTCATCTTATTATGTTTAAAATCATTGGCATGTGATTGGTTGAAAACAGATTTCCCCTCGACCAATAAAAAGATCTCAATATGGAATCTCTTATTGATAATTGACAGAAAAACTGTCTAATTGTATCATATATTTTATTATAATGATTAAAGAATTATTCTTTGAAAAAGATTCTTAATCCTCAACGATCGTCTTCAAACGGCAGAATCAAAGATGCATCCTAATATTTTCAAACATATCCATTTAACAATTGTAATATTATACAAAATCATCGATTTTGGTGTCGTAAAATGTGCCCAGTGGGAAGAATTTTCGGTCAAAGAGGAACTTCGACAAGGCGAAACTATCGGGAAAATCGTGGCATCGAAATGGCTGAAGAACCTTAATCTACAACGCGTAGTGTATATCAGTTTGGCCCAGAATCCGATTAAATCCTATTTCAAAGTGAACCGTGAGACGGGAACGATAACCGTTGGTCATCGTCTGGACCGAGAAACAATCTGCCCTGGAAAACAGGACGAAACAGAGTGTACCGTCACCTTTAAGGTCAGCCTTTCCGCCAAAGGGGGACATAACGCCATCATTGGAATTCGTGTTAAAATTGCAGACATTAATGATAACAATCCGGTGTTTGCAAAATCCAACTATCATATCTCGATTTCAGAATCCTCACGAAAGGGGAGTGAAGTCCCGCTTCCACGGGCTACAGACAGCGATGGTCCGGCGCATTGCGTTACTCGATATGAAATGAGACCACAGGGAAATTCTGCCGAGTATTTCGAAGTGATCCAACGTCAGATCAGTGGCAAGCGCCTTCAACCCTATTTGAAGCAGAAGAAGGCTCTCGACCGGGAATTCATCGCGAGTTATAAATTCCACCTAAGAGCCATAGACGCGGGGAACAATCAAGGAGAGGTCGCAGTGACCATTTCCATTCTCGACTCGAATGACAACTATCCCATTTTCGTGGGGACTCCGTACAGACGCAACATCAGCGAGTGTACAGAAGCGAGTCAGGAGATTCTGGCTGTTCAGGCGACCGACAAGGATGAGGGGAAAAACAGTCAGATAAAATACCGGATAAGTCACATAGCCTCTCAAGACATCAGAGACAAGTTCTATATGTACACAAATCAGTTGTTTCTCTCAAATCAGCTCGACTTTGAGACAATGCCGAGGAAGTTGAGCATTCCGATTGAAGCGGTGGATGGCGAGGATCTTTCAACAATGACTGAAGTTGAGATCTGGATCATGGACTGCAATGACAACGATCCAAAGATAAGGATTCTCCTGGCTACTGGAGAGCCTGGATCCTTCGTTAGTTTGAAGGAAAATCAGTTGGAATCTCGACAGATCGCGACAATAATGGTCACTGACAGTGACACGGGGGAGAGGGGTCGGATTACCTGTCACATTTCGGACCGGGATAGATTTGATCTTCAGTCCTCCCGTGACTCAGAGTCTTTGAATCCGTCAGAGAAAGGAGGTCAAGATCAAGTCTTCACTCTGTATAAGAGGCAAGGGGTGACATTTGACAGAGAAAGTACACCAAGGATAACTCTGCGGATAATCTGTACAGACCATGGTGACCGGCCCCGCCAAGCACAGCGAGAGTTGATCATTGAGATTAGTGACGAAAATGATAACGCTCCGAGGTTCATTTCGTTGAGGAATTTTTCCATATCTGAGAATAACAATCAAGGAGCTTCAATCGGGTTTGTAAAAGCCACGGATAAAGATTCTGGCGTCAACAATAATATCGTTTATGAAATCATAGAAGATGGCATAAAGGAACATTTTGAAATAAATTCTCGGGGAGAACTAATTGCGCTTTCAAGATTCGATAGAGAAGAAAAAGATGTCTACAGATTTACAGTTCGAGCGACAGATAAAGGGAAGCCCCCCTTAAGTTCAAATGCAACCATAACTGTCGTTATCACTGATGTCAATGATTGCTCTCCACAGTATATTGGCGAACGAGACTTTTACATTCCCGAGAGCAACGACAAAAGCATGGTGTGGTACACTTTAGGAAAGCTAAAAGCTTCCGACAATGACAAAGGATACAACGGTTCGGTCATGTTTTATTTGGATCAATATTCAGTAAAACCTCTGGAGGTAAGTCGTTACTATCATCTAACTCAGGCCGGTGTTCTGTCTGTTAACGGAGTGTTAGATCGGGAGACCACTCCAATTCACCGACTCAACGTGACAATCAAGGACAGAGGATTTCCTCAAAGGACCAGTTCAGTTCAGCTTACAGTCACTCTGCTCGATCTAAACGACAACAGTCCGGTATTTGTGTACCCAACGTCTCGAGACAACACGATCAACCTCACCAGAGATACGCCGGTCGGCTCGACACTCAAGGTCATCAAGGCCAAAGATGCCGACTCAGGAGAAAACGCGTCAATTAGCTACTTTCTCCAGGAGAACGCTGTCACGAAACACTTCACGCTGGAGAAGAGTGGAGAGTTGCTCCTGAATAAGGCGTTTGATGCCTCCAGCTACATCAACAACTTGTACACAATTCAGGTGATTGCTCGAGATGCCGGAAATGTGTCTCGATCGTCGATGGCTCGTCTTAAGATCGTTGTCCTTAGCAACAAGATCACAGATGTAGGACGAAGAGATCGCATGCCTTCCGACGAAAGGATGGGCGATCCCGGAGAGGGAAATATGCTGGTCCTTCTATCTTTGGCGGCTACGGTTGTCTTCATTTTCGTCATAGTGCTTATAGCGTTCGGCTACATCTATCTGAGAGGCGAAAGTCTATGCTGTCTTTTAGGTAAGTTATTTTAAACACTTTCTTTCAAATAATTTTTTTTATAACTTTTATTATAATATTTATTAATGCAATAACGAATTAAATATATTGGAAACAGTTATTACAAATATTATTTATAATATTAATTCATAAATTATTTCATAAAATACGTACAGAACAATGAACAAAATTTTATGTGTAAGTAATATGGTTAAATATTGTTAATATTATCCTTCTAGGAATTTCATTAAATTAATTTTAAAACACACTCAACATAAATAGATATTCAGTTGTTATTTAATTATATTTTTATATTGGTTTATATTTTAAATTATAGTAATCAAACATTTAATTTATTAATAATATTACCAACAATTACAAATAATACATTCAATATTAACATTCAAACATAAATTTTGTTTCATTGATTAATTATTCTATTTAAAATTTGCAATATGCATTCTACTAAATAATCTACTATGTTATGTTATTTAAAATTTTGCGCAATATATGCACTAATAAAATCTAAACTATTTAAGTTTATATGCATCATGTTAATCTAATAATTAACAAAATAAAATTAATTAGATATAATTTATGAATATAGTTTTAAGTAAAGAAAATTATCATAAAAGTAAGTTGCATAAATAATGGCCTTATCATTTATAACTTTTACAAATAGAGATATTTTAATGTATTTACATTAAATTAAAATAATAAAAAAGAAACAATAACTTTGCACAATTTAACTTTTATAAAAGAAATATTATTTGAAACATCGCAGTGTATAATCTAGACTTTATCCACATTTAAAATGTTAATTTGTTAAGTAGTTTATTAAAATAAATAAATTAATAATTAGCTTTTAATTTCAAAGAATTGAATTTCTCTAAGCCCATGATAAATCTTAATTTCCGTTCTCATCCTCAAAGATATAATTTAATCCAGCTTTCTTGAATTACGAGCTGTAAGCAGATGGCTTCGATCTCATCATCCGGTGAAATTTGTGTTTACTCATTTCACTTCTTTATCATTTTACTGGAAAGCATTCTCAGATAACTAATCATCTATAAAGACGATATAAGACCTCCATAATATGTCCAATTAATTCACACTTTACACATTACTCCTGTATTTAGTATGAATCAGCCGTTCTTCATATCAAGATATATATAGTTGACTTTTAGTCTGAGGAGATTTTGGGATAGCTAATTCATGAAAAGATGAATTATTGGAGGGTTAAGGTGGAAGAAGAGTTGTTCTAAATTGCACAGGATTAAGTGACAGTTTTCACAAATTAAAATGGACCTCTGTCAATCATTTGGTAACTAAAGAACTAATTATCATAAACGTCAAATAAAAGCCTGCTTACTATAATCTTTCCCAAGAATGAAAAAAGTTCAATAAAGTAAATTAATAGTTTTTTGAAGCACAACAATCAAGAAAGAAGTATAAGCCATTTTAATATTTTTTGTTTAATCGTACTTTAAAAGTAAAGTGTAAATAGTTATCTTGTACATTTTAAGAGAAATGTAAAAATATTTGAACACGGCAGACAATATTATCGAACTAACTTTGTTATTCGTTAACCACTCAACACTTTAATAAACTTTATCTTATAAATAAAACTGCTCAAAACAAGAGACAATCAATTTTGTTGTTTAAAAATTCCTTTGAAAACAATCAATAAATTCGATTATTTTTCTTTTCTTTTCAAAGGACGGAGTCATGATCAGCGATACTCTGGGGGGTCCAATGTTGCGGTTATTAAGAGAGAACCAGGAATTGAAGGACAATTGGTGAATATCTAATATTTCTAATTAATATTAACTAATTAATATTTGTAATACAAACATATTTATAAAAATATTGAAATTTTGAAATAAATGTAACAACAGTTTTACTTTAAATCTATATTGAATATTTGTTGACCGATTTAAAATATTACCTTACTGCATTAATGCTTATTGTGTTAATGACGATAGAAAACATTAGCAGTGTTCTATTAGAAATAATTTCATAATTTTAGCAATTAAAGTATCTTAGAAATATATGAAGTGCGAGATTTTTAAACTATATACAAAGAGAGTTGTGTTTTCTCACACCCTTGGTATATCGACAAATAGTTTTGAAATTATCGAGATTATTTTTAACACATTTAAAAAACAAATCTATACTTAAGAGTTTTGTTACTTTATACATTGTTTTCTTTCAGTGCCACCCTTCTGGAGACGACAGCTCCTGTATCAATAGTTTGCTACATGCATCCAAGACTTGTTATCCCCTTGGTAAGGAGAAAGGGTATACCGTAGTTAAAGCATTCTCTGTAGTGAACACTGACTAGAACATCAAAGAGAAGGGGAGATAAGGAAATTAGAACTCTTTTTATCAAGAAATTATCCAAGCAAACGAAAATAACGAGTGTAATATTAACAGCTCAATATTAAAGAATATTTAAATATGAAGTTTTTTATGTTTTCGCTTCAAAATCTTTCAACTTTCTCCTATATTGAGTAACTTAAGTTGAATATCGTATGAAGAAAATTGCATTATATTATATATTTAGCATATTTAGTTTTTAAAAACTTTCTTCATTGAATTAAAATAAAATTTCACATTTGAAAATTTATTCATTATTTTTTTTCAATTTATTAATAATTATAATCACACTCAGATCTGGGTAACTATGGTGATACCTGCTATCAAATGAACGACTTCCGGTCCAAGTCTGCGACAATGCAGCCGTCCTCAAACTACTACAAACAGCTCTACCGGCCCTTCCATTCCGGCGAGGAGGGCGCTGTCACCATCGACGGGCATCCCAAACAGCCCTGTAGTCAGACCTTGTCTCGGTCAATACTGCGCAACAAAGGGGACCCAGGACCCGGGGTCAACGCTAGTCAGCAGCTGAGATTTCTTGGAGGTGACGGGGAGTCCGATCCAGGGTGCGCGAGTGGGGAGATTGGAGACACTTATAAATCCATTCTGAGTCTTTCGGTGGACCAGTTGTTGGAGCCCGGGCCGCTGTACACAGAATTGGACAGTAACAAGCCAATTCGAGAGGGGACACTTGATTCCTTAGACTCTACGTATAACACTAAAACCACCAGAGGACCTAAAAGTTCCACTGCCAGCGCCTTGACAACAACTAGAACACCCAAAGTGACCTCTTCATTCGTGTGATTGTGATTCGGGGATCTTTTTGTGTAAATATTGACAGCAGTTTTGGGAACGGTTTATGATACAGCATAGATGTAAATTCGTCAGCTAAATAATATAGTTCTTCAGTTGTAAATTATGGATGTGTTTATGGTTCGATAAACCGAAATTATTTTTAATTAAAATGTTTTAAATTTAGACGTTGATCGTGACAATACCGTGAGCTGTTCTTCATGCTGAATAAATGTGATTCCATCGATGATTAAAATTATGTCAGTTTTAAAATATGAACTGCCAGTTGAATTCTTTAATTTGGAAAAATATGTCCTAAAGTTTAAGTGAAATTGTAATTATGTAATTGTTATTAAAATATAAATCATTGAGGTTATCGCTACAAAGTGTAAATTGGTCAAATGCATTTCTTATATATATATATATCCATAATTTTTTTGACATTTTATTTGAAAT
Source organism: Vannuccia rotundouncinata (assembly GCA_034780395.1). Taxonomy (NCBI): domain Eukaryota; kingdom Metazoa; phylum Platyhelminthes; order Proseriata; family Coelogynoporidae; genus Vannuccia; species Vannuccia rotundouncinata. Next base: position 5,842 of record JAUZNC010050668.1, on the reverse strand, counting down.
ATTAAATATTTACAAAATTAATGTACAGTTTGTTTTACAGTTTGTAGATCATGTCAGTTGTAAATAATTCTCAGTGTTTGTATCTTTCACGCAATATCAGCACCAGTGTAAAACCTCTTATACTTATTTTAAATGTATCATCTTGACTTTATAATGAATAAAGTGGACATTTGGTCTACTTCTTTGTCTAACTTTCTACAGATATATTCCACTTGTGTATTTGCTTTTAAAGATATTACAAAAATATTCTTTATACAACTCATCTTTTACAATTTACATTTTTGATTTCACTCAGTTAGATAAATTAAACAGAATAATTATTAAAAATGAAAAATGTGAACCCAATTAATTTCAACATATATTTCTTAAAATAATTATTTTTTCCTTTAACATATTTGAAAAATGACGTTTGTGGCTGCAGAGAAGTTGAAAGATAGTTTTAATTTTTGTCATGCTTTTAATTAATCTTGTTTACACTTAATTAAAACAATTCTATTGATTCCTAAAAATCAATTATTAATTCAATGTATCGATTAAATATCAAACGTTATTTTATATGAGCGAATTTTAATGCAGGATCGATTAATGTTTTGAAAATTATTGTGAAATATTTTACAAAACAAATCTGAAGTAAAAATGAGGTATTATATGTAAATAGGCTCGATTCTTGAGCAGATAATATATACGAACAAAATGTATATTAATATTATAAATGTTTAATTGCTTTATCTAAAATTGTTATATATTTAATCCAAATAATATTTTAATCTTATATATAGTACATTCTTCATTTATAGACAAATCGATCATAATTCTATTACATTTAAGATTTATTTACAAAAAGATTTGCAAATCTTTGGCTGCTTTCTCTGATAGTTGCAAAAATATTAATTATATGAAATTGAACTGTACAATTTTAATATTGAAAATATTAATATAAAGCGTAATATTTAAACAATAACTTCTATGCTAAGTTCTAGAAAAAATGGTTTGATTTAAAGTATCCATTATAGTTACTAGTTTCTGGATAATTGAAAAAAATATGAAAAAAATTAAATACAACATTTGATATATAAACAATACAATTAATTGATATAATGATGAAAAGTACTCATTAATTAATACCTGCTACTCTGATGAAACATCCCATCTTAAAGATGCTACAACCCGTTCTCAAAGATCCAATAATTAAGGATTTGAAGATACATTATAATTAATTATGTAAGGAGTTGTCTCAGAAAGAATACGAAACAGAATATATTCTTCGAAATAGTAGGACATTTTTTAGCAAATTTATAATGTTATATAGTAAAAAAAATCATCGAATAATTATTTGTACAGATTATAATTTTGAATTGATACATCTCCTTCAAATCAGATAATATAGACAGAATAATTTGTTACTTTAAAGAAACTGAAAATAAATATCCACTGAGTGTTTTAAAATCAGGAGAAACGGAGTGTGGGGAGGGGTGGGGAGAGGGGATTGTATTTGAAACATTTGAGGAACATTTGGGAGTTAGTAACGACCATCGATGTTTCAGAGTTCAAATTCCGGAAGTTCTTTTCTCTTCTGCGGCGGCAACTTGGATCTATAGTTTGATTGGTAGGAGGCTGTGTTCCCCTCTCGTGTTAGCTATGGTGTCTCTGTCAGCACAAACCAAACTCATTGAGATCATGTAAAGTAGGTCCGGATGCCCGTTGCCTTCCATATTATTGATGCCGCTGGCTTGCAAAGCGGAGACGATTACACAAAAGCCATAATAACACTATCTGTATGTACACCCTGGCTACCTTAGCCCTCCGAAAGCGTGTTTGCCTCATCAAGTAATTACACTCCTTAATCAGCTCTCCCGGCCTCGCTTGGCGGAAGCTCTTTCAGGGGAGTTTTTTTTCTAAAGTTGGACACGATTGTTCAGGGCAGGGTTCCTTTGCGCCTGAGTTTTGGGAGTATGGCAGGCTTCCTATGTATAGAGAAGGATATAATTAGTATATCTATAGAGAAAGTGAAATTATTCACATTTTTACTGTGAGATTTGACACAAACTGGAGATTTAAATGATTATTATAATTTAGAATTCATAATAAATGAATTTAATTACCATCTATGTTTAAATTATTCTTTTCTTCTCGTACGGGGTATTAAATGGGAATATTGTAAGAATGCAGAAAACACCACATTTAAAACTTTAATGTTTGTGAATTTTCAGTAATTTAGCTAATGGTATATAAATTTGAAATGTAAAACTTGTTCAATATAGTCATTATGATTATATTTTTGGAGAGGTATAATAATATATCATTAATTACGATTTCTATGACGATCAGATTTATAACGTGTACTTTTAAAAATCATAGAATTCATTTTCCCCTTTAATTAATGATGTTATAGCCATTAATAAATTTCACAATTTTCAAAGTAAATTAATTTATGTAATATTATATCTAAACATGTAAATCTAATCTTGTGCAGTTTTTATGAAGATTTCTATGCAATTTCTATATATTAAATATAATCTGCTTTTAGTCTATATGAAAATTTCTTTGGGATTATACATTTACTGTTATATTGAATAATATTAAACAAAAATTGTAATCCTCATCTCATGTGTAAACAGTATATTCAAAAATGTCATTAAATTGGATTATTTAATTATAAAAATTAAACATAAATTTTTTTATTTATTAATCAAAAATAGATCTAAACGTTTAAAATATAATTTCTACTGCAGACTAAGGTATATGCGACTTTTAAATCGTTATATTTTCTTCGTTATATTAATGATTCAAGAATTCAACTAAAGAAAATTGTGAGCGCAGGTGAACAATATTTTTTTCTAACTGTGATCCGTTCAAATATTTTCAAACACCAATTCTCGCCATCTCCATCGTTTCTGAGGATAATAGAATACATTATAAGGACTAAATTAAAGGGGAGCTGTTGTAGTTTGACTTTTTTATTATCTTGTCTGTTGGCAGCTTAGCAGCACTGAGTTTTTGCAGCATCCTCTACCCTTTGTTGGGGCTTGAAACACTTCCTGAGCATACTACTTAACTTTTTTGTCTAAGCAGAGACCCTGCGAATCTTGCTCTGTGAAGTTATCCTGTAATTATGGTAAGGAAGCTGTCTTTTCCAACCTTTATCAAACCCGAATATTCCCCAGAGCTTAGCTTATAGCTTGTAATTAACATCAGTTTTAAGTGTTTGATGAAGTAAATAATTATTCAGATTATATTTTAAATTGTCTGCCTCCTCTCACTTTTATATATTCATAAAAAATGCTTTTATCATCAAGAGATAACAAATATAAGGAGATATTCTATGATTTTCCCTCCTGAAGACTTAAACTGCTTGCTGCATATTTTTTAATGTCACAGTGCGAATCCAATGCAAATTCGCAAGCAGTATAAGTTATATATTATAGGATTTAAGAATACTTATCCACCGTTTATTATAAGAATTTAAATATAGTTTTTGTTAAAGTTTTAAGGTTTTATTAAGTGAATAATTTATCAGATATAGATATATAGAATAATATGTTTTAATAACAATTTAGTAAAATAAAGAACATTATATAAATGTTAAAAATTTAAATCAAGGTTTTATTGTAAATTTCAAACGTATTATTTTAATTAGGAAATCTATAAAATATGAAAGTGTATACACCCATTTATCAAAGACATCCAAGACGTGGTGACTTCTGACCTTTTTATATATACCCAATAAAGTGTTTTTACAAAATACTTTATTATTCAATTCGAACTTAAATTATAGGAAATCTATATTTTATAAACCTACATTTTATAAATACTCTATTTTACTCTGAATAAGTAGAACTGCATATGTAAACTAAATAAACAGTTTAATTAATATATTATATACCGACAACAGAATCATTAATGCACAATTTAATAGATAAATATTATAACTATTTCGATACATTATCTATCAATTGAGTCATCCTGTCCTAACAATATTCTGAATATAAAATAAGAATTACGCAGTTAAATTGATATCAAATGATAGAATCAACAATTAAATTCTATCAGATATTTTACCAAAACCAAATTGTACCGAATTTTGAATAACAATTGCAGCCTTTTATAATTGTATCTCTGCGACACAAATAAGCTAATAATCTATTATTGATGGAGCCAATTTTGTATCAATTTACCCAAATATTAAATAATAACAATCAATCGATATACAGTCGCCCGAAAACTCTGAAACAATCATATTTGTTTGTTAACCGTCTAGATATGTAAATCTATAAAAACCCAACAAGCATACTGAAAAGCAATTTCACTCCCGATAATTAAATTGAAATTAACATTTATTCTATTAATATTGATAATGAAAATTTCAATTATTTTCGCTTATACTGTAGAAAACGAAAAGTATAAATATTTTGTTATTTTCATGTAATATCTAAAATATAAGAGCAGTTATACTTCAAGTGGTCATTCCATTTGCTAATCGTAAAGAGAATATTTACAAAGGGAATTTAATTCTCGTGGGACTAGATGTCATAGTCTTCAATAGCTGACTGCATAAAAGTGATAAAACCAGTCCAATGTCTCCAGTGACTCAATTGTTTGGCCACCCTGATGTCCCTTTTATGACCACACTTCTTCCATACGATTGAAATAAACAAAAATGAGAAGACACAATTGGCTTCACTATTATATAGAGAAAGGAGGAGGAGAGAGAAAAGATATAAAAGGATTACATTTAGAAGTCATAAATTGAAATGTTGCCTGATAGAACTAAGGTTTCTGTCATAAACTTCAATATAACATTCAAAATAGCAATATAACATAAGCTTCAATAGAACATAAAAGTTAAAAATCCAGTTCCAACAATTACAGTAATATTTTTGTTGCTATTCTCAATTCCATTCAGAATTATTTTGTATTCATTAAAAAGGTCTAATTAAATGTTATATATAGTTGAAGGAAAAGTTTTTTGATTAAAAAAACAATTTATTGAATAATTCTGATTTAAATTTTTAGAAAACATAATAAAAATAAAAGTTTTTATGTATGTACTTCCCAAACTACCAATTATTGAAGTGTTTGAAAGAAGTTTAGAGTAAACTTTTGCATACTAATCCGACACAAAATTATTATTTTTTTAGACAGTAAGATGAGTAAGGCATATAATTATCCTACATAAATCGTACATAAGTGTACACTTGGTCATAATATATCTATTCCAGTTAGCGATTAGGTTCATGTCCGCACGAGCGAACGATAAGAGAGAAATACGGCAGGTATTTGGTTAGAGGTGACTGATACCCAACCATGTAAAGGTTAATTAAGCAAAAAGGCATCTCGCTTGACCAGTTGCTGCCTAGCTGTGCTGAGAATCTAGTTAGCTGTGTCAGGTGACGAAGATGCCAGTGTAACAGACTTATAACAGACTAATTTAGATAAAGGAAGAAGTTGCCCCAAAGGTTTAGAGAAAGCTATCTATAATAAGGCATTTTACCGTACGGCTTCACTTAACGTCACCACTTACATAATGGAAGGAATTTCCTATGGTGCAATTAATCTGTGTGTTTTGTAAAGATTCATATCTTAAAAGGACGATAAATGCAATAAAAAGAGTCATTATAGAGATTATGACATTTTTTAAGGTTTCTTAATAACACTGATGAAGCACATTTAACTATGTAGAAGTGAAAGTGAAAAATTGGCATTACAATCCTGCGTTAATAACAAATATTTAAATTTTTATTAACTATACTATACTATACTATACAGCTATACTATACTATACTATACTATACTATACTATACTATACTATACTATACTATACTATACTATACTATACTATAC
>JAUZNC010050657.1:4168-15373 GCA_034780395.1 Vannuccia rotundouncinata | reverse complement strand
ACACACAACAATGAATTGAAATTAATCAAGTCATACAGCAATTTCAAATTTAAATCATAAATCCATGGTAGTTGATAAAGATAATTTTAATCTAGTCACAGCGATTTTAAATTTAAATCATAGATTTAATGATACGTCACAGCAGTTTAAAATGTAAAATTCATAGATTAAAATTTTGTTAACGGGTATATCTTTGTGTGCCACCCTGTAGTTAAAAATAGGCAGAAAATCTAATTTCAGTAGTTTATCAATTGGCAGAAAAAGTTTAATACATGTACAATCTTGCTATATAGTTCAAAATATTATTTACAATTGAACTGTTCCAGAGTTAAACCTTTTGAGAAGAGAAATATCAACTCAGGATGGGCATTTCATATTTCACCTCGTTCACATCAGTCATTTTTTATACAATGAGAATTATAACATTAAAGGATAGGATCGTTGACATTTATTATGTCATCAATTTCGATTATTTCAAGAATATCCATTTAAAGGAAAAGTGACACAAAAATTAAAATGAATTTCAAAACACGAAATTTTATTAGTTAAATATAGCTTAACACACTGCTTAATATGCTAACAGGGTTCACATGCTTATTGAACTTGTTGAAAACCTATGTAATTTGAGGGGGGAAATCCGTATATGGAAAACTTATGGAATTTTGGCTATTTTTTAATATTTTCTGGAAAACCTATGGAATTTGAAATTTTTTTGACTAACAAAAATTGTAGGGCTGTTGTTTTCAGTATCAGTATAAATCAGCAAGGCATTGATTCTTGCAGTGAAGATGGCCAGACTAGTTGAATGTGAAGAAAAAAGCGTAGAAGACTAGAAAACGGGAATCTGTTGCAGAAGAGATAATTGCAATTAAGGCTAAGAAGCAACATCTCTCAGAAGTGGCGAAATCACTTGATGTCGAGGCTGACACATTGTCTGAAAGAGCAGCTTTATCAGCACGCATTGATTTATTTACTAAGGCACAGCCCTTCGAAAACAATTAAAAGACACTAATTGTGAAATCCAAGATCTTGACAATCAGCTCCAGGCTAAACATCTAGAATTAGCTCAAAAACATTCCCTTATGTTAAGAATATTATTTTATGTAGTACATATACTATGCAATATTTTTGCCAAATTTATTACTGCGCTGTTGAATTTTATAGACTATTTTTTAAACCATACTTTACATATTGTACATATTTGTATATTTCTATTAATATATATGTATTAACCAATTACCAGTTTTCAAAGTAGCTATTCAACACATTACCTATGGAGGGTTATCAGTTTTACCTGATTTTATATTTTGATAGCTATGGAAAACATTTGGAAAAATCCATGGAAAACCTATTGAATTTTGTAGTTAAAAAGCGTGTAAACCCTGTGCTAAATCGCTTTCAAGAATACGAGTTTCTAAAACAAAGTATTAAGTCCAACATTTAACAACTAACACGCTTTCGAGAATATGCCCTTTAGAAACTATCAAACAGTTGGCATCTTCATGTTCTTGCCAGTAATAATGTTGTTGCATCCATTGTAATGTTAATTAAAGATTGAAGTTTGTTCAAAAAAGCAATGATTAAATCATTTTATTAATAAATTATTGTATTTCTCCTTACATTATTTCAGTCCGTTTGATACATGGCAAATTTACCCGCATTCCAATTGGTTTGGAATGAAAAGAAAAATTCAGATCGAAATAGCAAATCTAACTTGATGTGTGGTCTGTATGGGCAATTTCAGAATCAGTCGTCACATAAAAATATGGTAATTTTTTGTTGTTATATAGTGTTTATAAATATTATTCTATATATTTCAGGTAACCTTTAATAAAATAAATATCATATTTTTAAAATTATTTCTTTTGGGTAATACTTAATTTGCTAATTTAAAGTGGTTTTATTTATTCATTCAACTAATATTTGCTTTCACTGTACACATCATTTAATACATTTATTATATTAATTTTTAACTGGTATTTACGTTATAGTCATATAAATTTTATTTCAATTCAATACAAATATATATAATAAATCTCTGTTTTTAATATTTTGCTTGTTAGCCACTGGAGGATCCTCAATCAGACCCCATCGGTCGTAAATTCAACAGTTGTGGTCCTGGTGGCTACTTCGGCCCAAGGGATGGTTCGCGAGGTGACGTCTTTGTTGATGCGACAATTGATTCTTGTACTGAAGGTTTCAGTTGTTGTAACCGGACTTTCTATTCGGAGGACCATCTCAACAGTCATCGAGCGGAACATATCCAGGTTTATTGTCTAATGCTTTCAAAACAATCAATATAATTTAGGTGTTTTGTTTTTACCCAATTGATTTGATTACCTAAAGTAAGTACAATATTCATGATAAAGTTCATAATTCCAGATAATCACAATAGTTTTCGAATATTTAATTTTCTATTAATTTTTCTCCTTACTAATTTTCTATTATTATTGACCTATTTTTTATAATAGATATTTTTATACTCTTATAATTTTTTGCAGTGTTCTGTTGTTGATTGTCCATTTTCGGCGCATCCCAAACTGGTTGAATTTCACTTTAATAATGTAAGTTTCACATAAATCATACTTACTGTCCTCTTCATTGATATCTTTATTATACAATAATTAAAATTATATCTTGTCAAGTAATTTTGTTTCATGTAACTAATTTTAATCAATTCTTCTTGGAAATTACAACGACAATTTTTATTATAATTAAAAATTCATTCTTTCGCTTATCGAGATATAGTTGATAATTTAATTTTAAACCTAATTGATTTTAATGACAAAGATATAATTTAAAATGGGCTTAAGCTTTATTGAAGAATCTTTTTCTGTATGTTTGTCTTAGCAACACAGAAACGGGCTCTTTTCCAAAATATGGAAGTCCGAATCCAAAGAGGACATTGAACAGTGGAGACAAGACAGAAAAAAGTAATTAAATATTTATAATAATTCTCATTTTTAAAAAAATTTTATGTGAACTAAAGTTTATATTTTATTTGCATAATTTAAGTTTTTTATATTTCTTATGATTATTTTATTGACTTTAGAAATTTTCCGTCAAAATTTCGCGTGGAACAAAAGAAAGCCGTAGAGGACGCTAAAAGGGAACGAGGAGAACTTTTGGAGACGAAATATTTTGGGTATGTCTTTTCATTCATTTTTGTGTAACAACAAGTTTTTCTGTTTTAATTAATACGAACGAGGAAATTTATGCAAAAGTTTGTTCTGAAACAGTCGCATATCACGGGGGCGAGGACGAGGTAGAAGTAATAGCCATGTCGATGGGATCAACAATACTCTAGATAATGACGGTTGTCGTGGATACCGCGGAAGAGGTCGTCGTGGAAGGGGCTTCCAAAGAGGTTCTCAAAACAATAGAGGTCGCTGGGACAGAGGCGGTAATCGATTTAAAAATAGTAAAATGGTATGTGAATAATGAACTATTCATATTTATTGCTGTGTAACATTTCCGTGTGTGTTTTTTATTACTAGCCCAGGCCGAGCCTGCACCATTGACAGTTTTGTGGTGTGGTAGTGAATTTTGGGCTTATATCAATTCTTGTACTGACATGATACTTGTTATATATTAAGTATTTTATAACAAATGATATACATGATATGGTCAGCCTACAGGCTATAGAAATTATACTAGCTACGCATAGAATTATCATTTTAATTAGTAGTTTTTTTAAAAATTAAATATTTAAATATCTTTCATAAATAAGGATAGATGTTGTGTCCGCAGTTGCCAATAGTGACACTCCCTGTTGTTATATCCTCGTGTATCTAGAATGGTGTAGCATATCAGCGTCCAAGTGAAGACCCTCTGTCAGGTGTGCTTTCTGGTCGTGAGCTTGATTTCTTAAATTCAGAACAAACTATTCTGAACGATCCAAATTCCGGTGTTACTGAAGAAGTGGTCAACGATTCCACTGGTTAGTTATTTTTTTAACTTTTCGTTTAAAAAATCTGTCCTTTACATGAATTTCACTTTTAGCAATACATTACAACATTTCTATTAAAATTATCACTTATGTAATGCATCAACTTATTTCACTACCAATCAGCCTTCAGTGTTTTTATGAACAAACTTATCCACCTTTATGATATCGTTAATGTTATTCAGTATTTTAATATTAATACAGTGACTATGAAAAATTAATTCGTTATTCTTATGACGAAGATTTTTTAGATTGAAAAAGTCATCGATGCTTCTTCTAGGTGATCATGCCATCAATTAAATTTGAAAATAGTGTCCGATATACATTCTTTGTTTAATTTTAAAATTACAAAGTGGTTTACATAATCTTGCATATTATAATTATCTGATTTCTGTCAGTTTTAAATAATTGTTAAACTCCTTAAATCTAGACTAAAGTACAATTCATACTCGTGTTATTTTATGGTTAACTATTCATTCAAATTTTTAATTTGTAAAATATTCAAAAACTCGTAAACTGCATGATTTTTATATAATCTGTAGACGCATCATAATATGTATCCACCAATCAATTATTGCAGGTATGGACGACAGGAGTAGCGTAGCCCTCGGTCTACTCGGCTCCTATGAAAGCGACTCTGAGAGTGACGGTTGTGCTAGCAACACACCACAGCAGAAGAATGAGGAGGTGGACGTGACTCCGGTGTCAATACCCTGGCAACCCTCGAGGAGAGGAGAACTGTTTCCACCTAATCCTGTGGTGAATCTTGCTAAGATACGACGTCGTTGTCTTGGGGATCCAAAACGTTTGCTTAAAAGACCAAAACTGCTGGAAATGGTGAGTTAAAATATTTTCTAAAAATTATAGAATTATTATTACACCTAATTCAATTTATTTTTATAATATCGGCTGCATGGCTAATATGACATATGATTAATGAATCTAAATGTAACATTATTTTTTTTTAAATGTGGTAAAATTGTCTGCAAATAATACATTACAAATAAACAAATTAAATTTTAAAATAAAAATACCAATAGATCACAATTTTCCCACTTGTCCAAATAGTGAGAACGATTTATTTTTGGGTTTAATTTTTTTATAAAGAGAATTTCTTTTATGTTGAGATCTGTTCTGTCTGTACCCTTAGCAAGAATAAATCAAATGGTTGTGAAAGGTTTGTCAGAATTGAGGGAGTCATGTTTCGTCTATAAAGACATGTCGGAATGACAGTTGTGATAGTGTATAGATTTGGAATGTGGAGGATGTATTTAAAGATTTGCAAGAATCAGTGGAAAACCAAATTTTCTAATATGGACTGGTTTGAAGTATGACCTGTCAAAAAGTAACTTTACGTTTTTTCTTGATGACTTGTTTCGAGTATTTTAATAATTTTGTCTACAAAATTATATTTTTAATAATTTCTTCTTTTCAGCTTCTTTCACTGGATATACGTCATGAAAGGAACGTGTTGCTACAATGTGTGCGCTATGTATGCACACAAAACTACTTTGGTGTAGGACAGACCAAAGGTTCAGCCCCCGCTAAAGTCACAATATCTAAGCCTGTATCCCCCAAAGTTAACCCCACTATAATGAATTCTTGCTATGAAGATGAGATATGGGAAGATTCCTAAACTGAGTGCACCTATATTACACTTATTTTTTATATAAACTGTGATCTTTAATAAATTGTGTACATATTTGTTTTTTGTTTTCTAATGTTATAAAAATTATATTAGTTTATTACTGATTTCTGGGGTCCATTTGACCCCAATAGTCCAGTCAATATATGAAACATAAAAAATGGGTAACACTAGCTTTTTTAACGTTTCTCGATACGTAATAGTGGTTTATTTATCATATCCAAAATCTATTTAGAAGTAGGTCATTGTGGAAAAGGTTGTATGCGAAGGAGACATTTCGGATAAATTTGCATTTGATTTAGTATTATCAAATAAGATAGAATCAAAATTAGATGTAAGCATCGTAGTGTTTGCTTTTCTATGTTTAGCCTATTTTGTAACTAAAATTGCAGTTACGGACTGATATTATGATAATTTTTCTTTTGAATAGAAAATAACAGAATTGTATATTTATTGAGAAAATATATTAGTAATGCAGGCATAATTTGTTTAACTTTTGTACTTCACAGTATGATGTTTATTCCGTACTGTCAGTTTCTCCCTTGTTTTTATTGTAGTCAGTTATGACATAGGCTTCCTATGTCCACGAATCTATATAACTTTTATCATTGGGGTCCGATGGACCCCAAAAACAACGCCACCATTTAATGGTTGATGTTCTCAATCCAACCTTTAAAAGACAGTTTGTACTCATATATAGAGATTTTTGAATTGCATTTGGGTTCCAACAGAAACCGTTAGAATAATGAACTTATTTGTTGGATGTACCTACTACGCTTGGTTTTATCCATGAATTATTAAAAACATCAAATGAAACATATTGCCCATATGAACATAGACTTATTTCTCATTATGTTACTAACATTTTTTTAAATGCCATAGATTTGTTTAAACATATTCGCATTTTTGAAAAAGAATTTAGGATACCAAAAATTTAGAATAACGAATGATTATAACTAGGGATAAATAAGAAATATACACTAGTGTAAATTAATTTACATATGCCATTTTTTCCGATAAAAAACTAATTTTATTTTTGAAAATTTTTTTCAACTCGCAAAAAATCTTTAATTTCATAATTAATTTTCAACGGATTTGTTTACCTAGATGCAAAATTTCAGGGGGCGGTCCGATTCGGCCACGCCACCCCCACCGGTTTCGGAGTGCGTCAAATAGCACAGATAAGGTTAAATTAATCACTATTAAATGTACAAGTATTTAAAAAATTAATTAAGAAAGCAATTTTGAATATACAATTTCGACTAATTCACTATTAAAATATGATTGATTAAGGACTGAATTTATTCCAATAAGTAATAATTTTTGTACATATAATTTCATTTATTTATATACAAAATGTATTCATGACAAGCAAATAAAACATGATTACATTAATAAATTATTTACAGAAGAAACTCAAGATCAAGATAATAAAACATCCTCGTCATCTTCTTCTTTTTTGGGAATCATCTTACGAGAAGGAATAGCACTCATCAAACTCTTTGTCCAGTCACGTGTTTCCGTCCAGGTCAACATAGCCTCAAAGACATGAACAATGGAGAGCACAGCACGCTGGCTGAGTTGGATGTGTTCTCCGATGGGCAAACGAGCAGTCTTCCAACCTTTGTCTTGGGCGCGCTTGTGACAAAATCCTTTGTGGTGATTGTGGTCAACCAAGCCACCGATCACGTACACGTAATCTGGATCTAAGTCACCAATGGTGACGTCAGACTCGGCGGTTAGGTAAACAACTTGCTCGACAGGGAAGACCTCGGTGAGCTGTTCTTGGTGGAAGTTGACGTCCCAAGATTTATACTCACCTTCTGAAATATAGAAGGCAATTTATGTATTAGAAATAAAATTATAGGCTGTTCATTTATGTAGCAATTGCTACTACTCCCCGCACCCATATCCCTCAAAGACGAACTGATGCAATGATTTTAAGCATTTAATCACATTAATCACATTGTAGTTAATCACATTGAAATGAATAACAAAAATTATCCAATCTATGGCTTTCAAATTTAAAAAGTTTATAGTAGTTCATTAAATTAAGTAGGCAGATATCATTCAGAATGAAAAATTTTCTAATTAAATCAATGACGCGTAGTAATTAAAGATACGACTATACACCATATACTAGAATAAGCCTGACCAGATGACGCAATGAAACCGGCAAGAGTCAACAGTTTGCTGAAGGTGATAAGATCAGTATCAGAAAACCAATAATGCTGGAGTTCAAACGCTTATCAATGAGGAATCAACGCTTACATTTTGAGAATAGACAAGTGTATGACACGAAGGATACTCCAAGAAGACCTATGGTTTCATACGAAATGAGTTCCTCATACCCCGACCGAACAAACTAAAGTTTCAGGTGTGGTTCGGTGTACTGACATGGTTGAAGCATTGCAATCACAAAGGATTAGAAATAATCTCACTGTGGTAGACGAGAAACAGTTTCATTAAAGAAATATGATGCCCTCTAACATTGTTGGGTCGTGGAGACGTCTTGAAGGAGTAGTAGTTATTATATATTTGTAGTTATAGGTGTTAATGATTAGTTATTTTGGAATCTAGACACAAAAGGCCACAAAAAATATGAAGATCTTCGAAATAAAAAATTCCACCCCAATTTGTGTATGTCTCCGAAGCCAGAGCAACATTTCTCGATGTTGACTTCGTCAAGCTCATCTAACTACCACCTTACTCACCAGATGTAAATTCGTAAATTCGATGGAAATTCGATGGAGGACAGAAATGATGTTCATACCTTCCTGTGGGAACCAATTTGCCAAACAAGAAGATCGACCAATGCTATAGAGGATAATATCGAAGATTTGTATAAAATCATTGAGAAGGTGGTTGTTACATCACATTATTATGAAGTAACACTGACTGGATGCAAAATATGTTTAATAGTTCAAATAGTTCAAATATTTCAAATATGGCTAAACGGATCCCAAAATTTAAGAAAAATATAGACATTTTACTTGTTCAAAAGGAAAAATTAAATCAGTGAGCTTTTATCAATTGCAGTTTCCATATTTGAGAGTTAATCTTCTTACATATTTAACCTCATTTATATATTTTACCACATCTAAAATTTCTGTGAGTGAGAACACATTCTAAGAAAATCCAACACAATTAACTAATTGAACACTACAAAACCAAAAAGTGGATACTATGTACATCCCAATCACTTATATTCGGATTTAACTCATTCGTATTTTTATTGTCTTTAACATTTATCAGAATTTTTTTAGAATAGAATTTTTTTGTTGAAAAATCACTAATATATTTTAGTATTGTAAAATAAACTTTTCCACGAGATAAACTAGAAAACGATTAAAAAGAAAGGCACTGAAACATCAAAATGTGCTGATTAAAAGCGTCTAATTATTTTTGTCTAAATAAACGTTTCGCAGTATGACGCTTCCAAACTCAATGTAATAAAAGTGTAAGTGACTCTTTTCCTTCCGTATTCGTAATTTTTGATTATTTGATAGAAGTGTAAGGCTGTGTTGAATATATTAATATAACAATCAATGAATAGAGAATGGTTTTCATTATTTGTAATTCTGCTAATGTAATACTTTCTTACAATATGTGTTTAACTTATTTGTTCCTTTTCAAGAAACTTTATGGAACTTACTTATAATCGGAGATTCTAATCTCTCCAATAATTTTCCATTGACACCTGTGACATAAAACTGCAATGGGTTGGCGGCTCTTCGGTTGGCTCCGTAGCAGTTGCCTATCTGATTATTCAGCTTAGCAACGTCCTTGACAGACATTAGATCATCATAGCAACAGTCGACAACAACCCGAAGTTTACATGAAGATTCATTCATACGAATTCTAGGCGCTTTCTTCCTGGGCAGTTCGACGCCCTGAGTTCGCATTTCATTGCGTTGTTCTTGAACCCGCTTTCGGGACAATTTACGATTTTCACGGCGTCGTTCTCTAAAAGCCTCATAGCGTTGGTCACGGAGTAGTTTCTTTCGGGCCTTTTTAGATTCTGGAGACAATGGAATGGAGTCCTTTTCTTCCGTCTTCTTTGATAAGGGAATAAATAACACCAAAAAATAAACCTTCTGCAATGTCTAATACTAGAACTTCTGATCATGTTATACAATTTCTTATAACAGCAATATACAATGAAATACAAAAAAGATCAATTTGTGTAAAATTACCCGCGCAAATACAATCATTTAAAGATTTTAAATTTATTGAAAAACGTAGAAATTAATAATAACTTATAAAATATAAGTAGGTGTAAAAATAAGTGTAGAAATGTTATTTAATGGGACATCATTAATTTTTTTAGGAACTATCAAATCTTATTTTATTTTATAGTCACCTCAACAACATCATTTGAAGAGTCATGGTATGTTGAAGTGCTGGCACCCGGAGACTGAAAGAATCAAGGTAATGTCTAGGTAATGCAATTGAGACTGTCAAGGTAATGTCTAACCGTAAAAATACAATTTTAAAAGTAAAAACTAACCTCGTTTCTAACATCTGGGTTAGGGTCCATATTGTCAACCCTACTTGCCATCACACTGTAAAGTAATATAACAAACAATATCTTATTTTTCTGTAATATGGAAGTAATTACCAATTAAGCGGAATAGATTTAACTAGAATAACTCGTAAAGCTTATAAAAAACTAGTTAAAAAATTTTCAGTTGTAAACAGAAAGTGTAACAATCTAATTATTATAGAATAACTTTTGTATGTTACACGTTTATTAGTATTGACAAATTAAAAAGTAAGAATTTCTTTTAAAATATAATTAGTAATATGTTCAGAATTTTATTCTACGTAACCAAGGGCATAGAAATTAATCGAAATTTGTCTAATTAAAATCGATAAAATTCCAAAAAAAATTAATCAGAGAAAAAATGAACAATAATTCAGATATTATATTTCCAAGAAAACTGTACAAAATGAATCTTAATATTTCACCACAATGAAGACCTAATAATTACACAGGACCAAAACTTCAGGTCAAACTATATAATATGTACACGTAATTAAGAAGTCTTATGTTTTTTGCTAGACTTTTTTGACTCAGAAGATTTATTGTTAACTATTTTAACTGAATCGGATTTTAATAGTTTACTTTTTTTCGAAGAAGATTTAGAAGAAACAGATGTGTCCCTGCCTTCTAGTTCTACAGGAGTAATGCTATTACTTGTTGGCTCAGATTCCACCATCTTTATTGAAGTCTTTAGCAAAGTCTTCTTTGCTCGCTTCTTCTTTCTCTTATTAAGATACCGCTTAGATTTGTGGGCAGCAAGTTTGGACTGTTCCTCTGAACGGATCAAGTTATTGTTTTCTCTCTTTTTCTTTTTATTTGGAGTAGTCAACTCAACATTTACTTCTTTGTCTTCATTTTCCAAAGAGGTTCTTTTTCTTTTCTTGGTCGTCTTCGAACTCAATTTTACAGAACCAGAACTTGTTTTATTTGTATTATCATCTGTTTCTTTAAATACTGTTCTTTTCGGCTTGTGTTCAACATCTTCAAATGTAGTTCTTTTCGGCTTGTGTTCAACATCTTCAAATGTAGTTCTTTTCGGCTTGTGTTCAGAATCATCAAATGTAGTTC
>JAUZNC010050656.1:18917-54592 GCA_034780395.1 Vannuccia rotundouncinata | reverse complement strand
TATGGTACACATGCAGGGAAGGTGCCATAATTGTATGTAATGTGTGCCTATCTAACAGACTTTTATTTTACACATACTATAATATATATATGTATATAAAATATAAATAAAATATATAAAGATATAATATATACATATATAATTAGCCATTTATACATATATATATATATATATATATATATATATATAATTCGTTATTTATGTATATGAATAAAAATAAAATGAATATAATTTTTAAAATGGTCTTAAAAGTTGCACAACATACTATTGGGAAAAGTCAGAGAACACCAAGTCTTATCAAACAGTACAATGCATGTTTTCCCTTCTGTTTCCTCAAGGAGATGAGTCCAAGCCATTAGTTCCTGAATAAATTGTTTTCATACACTGTTTGGCAATAGATGAATGTGGTAACATTTGTGTGTAACTTACAGTTACTGTTGTCATTGATTGCTCTGATGCTATCTGCTTGGATAACTTCCGATTAGACATCCAGTGAGAACTAGGGTGGCCATGTGAAACTCAAAACAAAATCAGAGTATATATTTTAAGAAAATCTAACACTTTCAATTTAGCCTCCAATATGGTGTGAGGAATACATATAGAGTCAATTGCATAAAGCGGTATTAGCTTACTACCGATAGTAACTTGAGGAAAATCAATAAATTTAGTACTACACAGATAGTATAAACTGCTACTAGGAGTAAAATATTTATGCCTAGACATAAATATTTGAAAAATCAATATATTTAGTCTAATGGTCTACTACCACGAAGGAAAAATTGCCAGACATATAATAATGTGATATTAAATGTCTTATATCTTAATTTACATTGTACAAATATAGAAATTTTTCAAAAACTATTTAAAGTCAAATATTATTATTTTGCTCTCAAGTGAAAAGCATTTTTATTTTATATAGCTATACATACTTATAAATATAAAATATTTGTACTAAACATCCCGATTCTATATTGTAGGACAAAACTGTATCATTTGTGGAAATCAAGAACATTGTAATGAAGTATCCAAATTTTATTTGGTTAATCTATAAATATAACATGGATTTTCCAAAACTTACACCAGGTATTAGTTAGTCTAGTAGTAAGCTCATACCACTTTATGCAAATGAATTTACTCCCTGATAGTAACTGCTACCGGTATTAAGGCTACTACCACTTTATGCAATCAACTCATAATTTTTACACTTATTATATACCCATCTTTAGAGTATTCAGTAGTGGTATGTTTGTCATAAAATAATGTGGAGAACCCAAAATAACTCTGGTGTGGTTAGAAAGTAGGTAGTTTCTGAGTTATTCCATAGATCCACACAAAGCACAACAAATTTTGAAGCATCATTACATATAATGCATATAAATAGGTGCAGTGTTTGTTTATACTTAGTCATGTGAGTAAATCACAGACCTGTAAAATAAAAAAAACGCATATTAATTTTTAATCATTTTATAAAAAAGTCCCAATTTTTATGCCATAAAAATAAACTCAATAATACATGAAAATGAGTAAAAAAATATTTACAAAGATTGGAGCATACACAACTTTATTATATGGTATCAAAAAAGAGTGAAAATCATGATTTAGAAACCATTGGGACTGCACAAAAAAAAACATTTTTTAAGGTTATATTTTAGGATTTTACATCTTCATATTGGCTGGCAACTCTCATGGTTTTCCCATGACAGTCACAGTTTTTGTGGCTCTCACAACAGTCATGGGAATTTTTTATATCATGGTTTTCAAAATAACTAATTCAAATATATATCTAAAATGCAGTTTGAATTAATTATATATGTACAATAATAAGTTTAATATGATTCCACCTAAACCAGATGCACCTAATCCAGATGATTGTTCAAACAGTACTCCACATAAAGAACTAATATTTCCCTCCTATCTTTTTTATGTAAAATAGCATCTATAAACCAGATGCACCTAAACTGTACACTGAATGCTTCTCACAGTCCTTTACACAGAATTATGCAATGTGTAATCCAGATGCCTTTTCAGTCCTGTAAAACAGTATATTCCTAAAGCAGTAATCAATAGAGAGAGACAGACAGCCACACATTAATCCACATACAATAAGTTAATAACATACTAATTGGCACAAAGCCAATACATATTAGACAGTAGCCTAGACTTTTTCCATAAATTTTGCTAAACTTTATGGGTGTTCAGTTTAGACAGAGGAGACGGTATATTAAAAGTAATAAAATAGCTAAATGATTAATTAAAAATAATATTTTTAAAGCATTTGAAAAATGCAGGTGTGTAGATTTTTTACTTATATTTTACTTGCAACAACCCCCCATACCCAAAAACAACATTTTAGCCTGAAAAAGGCTGATGTAAAGATGATGTGGCAGTGATTTAGAAGGCTTATTGGTCATAGATGCCACTTTTACAAATGTCACGAACTAAGGGTTAATTGACCCTAATCTTTGTTACTGATGCTCCAGGGTATGGCACTTTTATCACCTGCTAGGTAAGCCCCAATTACTTAGCTGTAATTGTGTCTTGTGTTAATAGAAATCAACATGGTCATTATGGATTGATGTATGGTAACAGGCAAACCATTCCCAGTGTCCTAATTCTGACTTTTCATAATATCTAATATAGAATTTGTAATCATAATTTTTTGGATTCATTATTGAAATTCAAAAATGAATATATATATAAATTTAAATGTCTACATGACAAGACACTATAAAACTTCAAACTGCCTCATTTATGAAATACAGTCAACTGTGAAATGTGAACAGAAGGGGCTGGTTAGGGGCATATATAATTTTGATACTGGGGTCATTAATAGAAATATGTATATTTAATAGCTGTGACATTTAATGATTTTTTTTAGAAATTGAAATAATTAATATATTCAATACATTATTTAAATATAACCAATATTATTTACTAAAGAGTTGACCCATTTGAAACAAAAATGACCTTCATACCATTTTTACATAAATAATGTAATGCTTGCAAATTTTCGATTTTTAACAATTAACAATAAATTATTATAAAAAATAGGTATAAATAGCTTTTTTATTATCCTCATTTAAACAAATAGTGATTTAACATTTGATTATGCAGAGCATAAATGATTTTGTTTACTGTAATTCTGAACCTAAAATCTCCATAGCAGGTAAGCAGGATTGAGTAAATATGTTTCTGATGAAACAAATAAATAGTTTAATTGTTTTGGAAAGTTAAAATAAAATGCCATATATTTTTAAATATCTAAGTGGTTTAATCTTTTCCTTACAGCCATCACAACATAAATTAATTTGATGCACATCATTATATTTTTAGTATTGGTACTCTGATTGGCTGATAATTTATACACCTTCCTCTTTCCTATACAAGCAAATGTTTCAAGTATTAAATGTATTAGTTTATCACTTTCATATATACATATATCATAGGAATTAAATTTTTACATTTTCTGCTTGAAAAACTAACAATAATTCACATTATCTAAAATTCCTTATTTCAAAAAAATAATTTAACAATTTTCTCTCATTCCAAATAGGGCAATTTTTACTATAATTTTATAAAATATAATGTTCATAATGTGTGGAAATATATATATACATTTTTGTGGACAAATTTACATAAATTTAGCAAAGGAGTATTATAATATTGTGGAATGTGCTGAGAATACATCATAAAAATACACAGCCAAAAAGGTACAATACAATAAAACTGTCTATTTTTATCATATTTTACCAATATATTTAATAATACTTACATCCAAGAATGCTATATTAGACATTATTATGAATAAAACATACAAGAACCTCAAAATTTGCTTTGGTTCAAACTAGTGGATTACTGACAAAAAAATCAAATAACCTAATGACTGTGTAACATTAAATTCACTTTTTATATTTCTCATATCAGGAGTGTGATTTTTAAATGATAAAAATCAGGAAAATGTATACCAGGCACAATATTATATATTTTTAATATAGTTTATTGAATATACTCAAACAGTAGAGAGCAAAAAAATACTCTAAAATCGGAAATCAGATTAAAATTGCAAGAATCACACCCCTGTCATATGTTCATTTAGATTTTTCATATTCATTTTATGATTCCATTTTTCAAATATAGGATTCTTGCTTTTAATCACAATTAGAAATAAAATTTAAAATTTGCTTATCAATAGTAGCTACATACAACAGAACATTAGGACTGTCAGAATCCTATATAGTATGTTTCTTACATATATCTGTAATTTATTATTGCTTTATAAATTTACTAAACAAATTATTTATAAAAGAACAATTAAAATCAAGTTCATTGACTTATTTCTAAATATTAGATTTATTGGCTGGGTAAATGCCCTCATATTGTATATAATTTTAAATGACTTAATAAAGGTGCAAGTGTTTTCCATCAACATGGAAGTATATATATTTTTTTAGTGTATTGTATAATTATTGACTATTGCCATTGGTATATTGGTGACTGTGTGCCTATGGACATATACAGTATAATTGTTTACATGTTTGTTTTCAACTATGGCTCACTGTCTATATATATATATAATTTGCCAGTGTAATTTTATTATAGACATTGATTCCTCTAATGCTGGTGAATCAGAATGTGTGTTATGTAGGTACATAATCCTAAATAGGTACAAACTTCTCAATGATTTTATTGATGCCTTGCAAATAACAATTTTTCAGAATAAATTAGACTTGTGAAAAAGAAGGAACTATTAGAGTGGCCCCTCAGTATTAAGAATGAAGGGACCTTATACTTAGCTTTTATGATAGAAATCTAAGATTAAATGGTCTGTCCTCATTAAAAAGCAGTAAGAATCATATCCCTTAATATAGAATAATCTTAAAAGATAAGTGACATAATATTGCATAAAAAGTGTGATAAATTTATAATTTTGTGACAAATTTTAAATTTCAAAAAATATTTTTGTATAGAGTTTTTTTTAAAGAACAGTTTTTACATATTAATTTTGATTATTGATAACATAACAAATTTTTGTTAACATAACAAATGTTAATCTATTCACAGGGATAGGAATAGCAGTTTAAAAAATATGCTGGTTTAAATTTCTGAACCACTGTATAAAAAAATAAAATTAGACACCAAATCCTCTTAAATCTGTGAACCCACTTAAGATTTCCATTAAAATTTTCATAATAATTCATTACAATGCAGTAACATGGTAAAAAAATATTCAACTAGTACAACTTAAATTCAAAAATGGGTATGTGCTGCAAAAAATGCTCTTAGTGTACTGCTAATGTCTCTACTATTAAATCCATACTGTTTCAAAACCACAAAATCTATTAGCCTGATGTTAACAATCTCCATGGGTGGTTGACTTTTTCACCCCTGGCCCCTTGTAATGTGGCAGTGTCCAGCTATAGCAGGCAATAGACAGTAAATATACAATCAATTATGCCAATGACATGCAGAACAGGGTCCAGCAACAGTTCCTTTTCTGAAAAAAGGTTCAGACCACTCCTGTGCAGTGACTAATTTAGGAACCCACTTAACCATTGCTATAAAATTATTGCAGTGGGACTCACCAAGTAGTTCACAGCTGAGACAGACACAACTCATGGTATATTTAACAGTGATGCCACTGCCCAAATTAACAATAAAATTGTAGTGTAACTAATCAATCTCAGAAGAAAAATTTCTAACTAAGTAGATAAATATATTTAAAACACAATCCTGTTTTAAATTTCTATTTTACATTTATAAAATAATTTATATTTTAAATAATTGTCTAAAATTACTTTTGATGTTACAATTGGCTTACAGTTTCTATTTTACTGCTTGGCATAATGCATATAGGTCATCCTTCAGCTCCTAGATTTAATCAAGATGAATTTCTCAGTTGTGTACAAATATTAAATGAACCTCACCTTCAATAGCAATACGTCACATTTGGTCAGCAATTTATTTGTGTGCAACTATCCTTTTAATACACAATTATTTTACTTGTGATAGGTGCAATGTGAACCAAATTTACAAATCTACAGAACAGTTTTTACACCAAAAAGAAATGTGAAAAAATCTGATTTTGATACTAAATCCTAAACAACACATTCTGAAAATTGTAAAACTAGCCACAATAAGAAATAAACAAATCTAGTTTTCAAGAATTTCAATAAAAATGACATGCATACATATATAAGAAACACAATCAATTTAATATGACGTTAAATAATTTAAAAATAAAAACATAATTTAAATTTTAAAAGTAGTTTACATGTGTATATAAAACTCAAAAATATCTAAAAGCACTAAATTTATGAATTTTTATATATAAACCCTAAATGTATGGTTTCCTTCATATCTAAATTAAAGTTTTATTAAGCTCGTTCCATGCTCGTTCAAAATTAATTTCAAAAATCAAGTTTCAATAAAATTAACGTGCATCAGTTCGATATTTGATAAAAATTAGAACAGTTAAAACTACTGAGACAAGCAACAACAATAAAAAAAAATTACAAATTTTTAATAATAAAATCAATATAAAAAATCTATAGACAAAAGGAATGTGATAATTATACTTTATAAATATCTTACAAAAACTGAAAAGATAGTTAGAGAAACAAGCGCTTTAAGTTTACTTGCAAAATTGTATGTTTTTACTAACTAAAATATATGACAAGTTAGTAAAATTATTTAAAATTAAAATATAAATTAGTGAAATAGAATAAAATTCACCACCTCTATCCACGCGAAATGAAGTAATCCAAAAGAACTGCTCAGCTTTCAGAAGTTTGCTATTTTAAACAAAACATTTATTTACATAATGTGAATATTATATTACTTACACGTTGTATTTAACTTATTAGTTGAGTAACACGTTGTTTAGCTTCAACTTATATTTAAATGTTATTAGTTAATTTTACAAAAAAATATTTTTTATACAGAAATAAAAATATTAGTAACAGTCTTCCAAAATTAGGGGCTGTTCTGAAATGACGTCACACTTTTTAGAAGCTTTTTGAACACCTTCCCCTTTGTCACACTTCGTCACAAAATAAGACACATCCCTTCGAAATGACGTCACATTAATGGTAACTCCCCCCCCCCCCCCTACCCCCTAATTCGAAACATTTATATTAATGATTTTGTTGAAATATAAACAAAAAGTCAGTCTAGAATTGTTTTTGTAGACAGGAGACAGTAGATATTTTATGTAAGAGTATAACATATTACAGTTCCACCAGAAGCATTTTAGTATTGGTTCAGTAATGTAGGGCGCACCAGAGTCAAATTATAAATTTTGTGTTTATATAATTAAAATAACCAAAATTTAATTAGAAAATATGAATAAAAGATTTTGTTCACATAGAACAATTGACTTATATAATATTTATTTTAGACCGGCAAACTGATCAAAAAAACGTTCATGGTGTATTTCAAGTATATAAGGTGTCTCGTTTTAAAGAGGGGTTTCAATCAATATTATATATTTTAATAGGCTTTTGATCATTATTATATTGATCGATGTTCCTCTTTTAAACGAAACTATATATTACCGTATATAACTGAAATGCGTTAATAACTCCCATGAATTTCGATGATTATCGATATAGATATATTCCTCTGCGGAAGTTTATTACTATTAAAAATTGGTAAGTTTGCTGGTCTAGATAAATAATATATAAGTCAATGCGATTCTATGTGAATAGAGTACAGAATGGGAGAACACTAAATATATATATAATATTAATTAATAGTTAATCACATTAATTAAATATATATGTGTATGTTTATTGTGGATTTGGCCTTATTTGTTTTTGTTGTTGTGGACTTTATTTGTTAGTTATGGCATCAGCGGAAAAAAAATATATATACCAATAAATAGTTTCAGCCTCGATTATAATCTGTGAGCTCACCTTAGTTATTGGCTGCTGAATGTAACCGCCATTTTTCTTTTGCATTAAGATTTATTTTATCTTATTTATCTTAAGATTTATTTTATTTTATTTTATCACCGAAAATCAGTTCATGTGCGTGCTAGCACTGGCTGCCGACAAAGAGGCTCATCATTGTTGTTTTCCAGCTTTCTGTGTCCAGCACATGGAGAAAAACCCACTTGTTAAAGCTTCTTTCCGCCTTGTGGCAGCATGTCGAGTGTATTATGTTCAATATTGTTTCGGACACCTCTGACAACAAACGGCTCTCTATAATTTGACAGTTAGATTTCCAATAACACTATTCACAATTTAATTCTTGACAGCATTCCTACAACCTTCCTCCCAAATGTTTGTGTCCAGGCAAAAACCTTTTTTGAGGACTTCGACACCTTGCACAGCGCAGCGGTCGAATGCCGCGGAGAGTGTTTTCCGAAGATGTCTGACCATGAACCTACGTCTCAACAAGCTGGTGATCAAGATCTGTCTGATCGGCAGTATTTTACCCTGGTTAATGTTTTTTTAATTTCCATATCTTTGGCAGACTTAACCATGGTCACGTGATTCTGCAGAATATCTGACAGTGTATGACAATGTTTGATCTTCATTTGACTTCGGAAGAAATGGATGCGGTGGCAGCCCGCTTCGCCGTCGATGAGGGCTTTAACTACTTTGCTTTTCTGGATGAATTATTCTACCTATATATTATTTATTTTTCCTTAAAATTTTCAAATTTGTGAATCCATTAAGATGACCTGTAACTTCTCAACTTTGATTGTATTGTACATAATAAGTGTTTCGTATTAATAAAAAAATTAATTTTCTTTAAAATAAATATTTCAAAATTTTAATTAAATGTAATTATTTTTATATTTTAGAGATGCAATCGTAATGCAAAGGACCAAGCCAATAAACTGTGCGTACCTTTGCTTTCCTTTAAACAATGCTTATATTGTTTATTTTTGATAAATAAATATGTAAATTTGTATACATTTCTTTTTTTATTATTGAAATAATTTTGTTTACTTTTCCTTAATTTAATATATAAATAATTAATAAAATTATTACCACAACTATCGTTTGTTTCAAATAATATTAGTTGCTCAATTTGTAGAAACCTATAGTTACATTTTGCATGTACCTATACTTCTCTGGTGTTCCAAATAAACGTAACCCCCCACACCCCCCGTTTATTTAGACCCCCCCCCCATTATTTTTTTTTAATTGATGGACCCCTCCACCCACGCTTATTTGGCACACCAGAGTACATGACATAAAATATGTTACAAATCGCATTATTGTTACATATGTAAAACAATTATAATCTTGCTGCCTATATTTTTATATCTATATATAGTTATACATTGCTCTAGTTATACATATGACAGCAATTGATGAGTATGTATTTTTTTAAATCAATTAAATAAATATTAAAATATAGTATATTTGAATGAACGTTGTTTTACATATGTGAAATTTATTTTAATTACATAACACAGTCTTATTGTATGATTATAGTAGTTATTATAAAAAGAGTATATTAGGTATAATAAAATCGAATTTTTTTTTACCAGAAAAGTTAGTATAATATTAAAAAACTGCTTTATTTTTGCGTAACATTTTTTTATACTTGAAATAATAATATCTTTCTTTTTATAATCGTAGGTACTGTTAATTCACACGCTTTAAAAAACTAACTTATCCATGAAATACTATATACTATTTGTTTACATGTATATTAACTATATATATCAATTGTATTATTAAAATCAATATTTGCTTATATGTATCAATTAAATATATATCTGTAGTAATATTAAACTCAATAGGTATACGATAGCTACAAGGGATTAATGAATCAATTTCGTTATCAAAATGTATTTATTAATCCAAAGTAGCTGTCGTATAACTGTATTCTACCACTTTTGAATCAATATTTTTTAATTAAAACTATTTTGTTTTTTTAACAAACACTTTCAGTTCTAACTCGATAATTAAAAATGAATTGCTCAAGAAACATTGTTATAACATTTGTTGATGATATTAATGCTGTTAAAGAAAATAATTGCAAAATCCACGCATACAAACAAAATATGCTTGTAATATGTTGGAAGTATTTTAGGATAAAAGCAAACTATTTGTCAAAATTTATGATGAATATCTGCAAACTTGTAGGCCTGGCTACTAAATACACTAATTATAGTATTCGAGTTACATCGTGCACATTATTGGGAGGATGTTTCGGTGATTTATATAGGTATTCAATCTGTTTCAGTACACAAATCATTAAATGCTCTTGGTTATATTTACAAAAGAGTAGATCTGAAATGTGGGGTTGTTATATTTGGAATTTTCAATAGATTCCACCTTTATAAGGCTGTATTACCGGCAACATCTACTACAGTTGATGATGATTGGCATCAGTTATCACAGTTCGTCATTGACAAATGTTTGTAAAAGATTCCAGGAAGCATTGTTGATGATTTTTCACGAAATGGTCCTGTTATGCACAGAATGTTACCACCAATAATTACTACAAAATACAATGCTTATACATATCCAATGTTTTCGTGTTGCACTGACAATATTTTTTTATTTAACTTGCTAGTTGTAAATGACACATTTTGATGGTTTATTGAATCTTTATTAGATCTCATTGATACCGCCCGGCCGGGATTCATTAATATTTATTAAATTGTTGCTGAATATTTCTTACAAATTATTTCAATGAAATACTTTATATGATTTTTTGTATTATTGTTAAACATATTTTGTATATTATTGTTCTTTAAGCACAGCTAAACAATATATAATGTTATCCCAATAATATTATGCTTATAATATTTTTGTTTAAAAAAATTATAATATAACAATATATAGATATATAGATATATACAAACAATTTAATTCAAATTAATAACAATAGGCACATTTAAATATGTTTTCGCCTAATAATACATAATTGTCAAGGTCATAAAATTTTAAAATGGCTCTATAATTTAAGAATTACCTAACTTTTAGACAAAATAATATATTGATTTTAAAATTTTTATTAGTTTTATAATACTTATACAAATACAATGATTCAGTGTGTAAAATAATTTGGTTTTAAATATTTTGTTTGACATTCAATAATAAAAATTTGAATTATGTGAAATATTATTTTTTAATGAATATTGTATTTATTACTTGATTATTTAATAATGGTTATGTTCTGAATATATACTAATAGTTATTTATTGTAACTGTTTTTTGGCTATTTTGAATCATATCAACATTTTCTAATATTTAGAATAACATATTTTATTATTATTGTTATATTATTATTTATTAAACATAGGCAACTGATAGAAGTTTTCATTTATAATTTTTATTTCATTGAAATAAATGAATTTTAGAAGGTATTTTATGTATTTATTGGTAATAATAATGAATATATATATATATCATTGAAATCATATTATATCAGTAAAATATTTTGCATAAAAATTGTTACCATAAAAAGATACTTCATCCATCCTTCTTTTAGTTATCGCATTATTAGTAGATTTTTTATTTATTAAGAATTTACATTGAATGTTAAAATTAAAATGATCTCAAGCAATACAAATGATATAAAAATAGAAGATTAATAGTTATAAATGACAAATTAAAATGAGTTTTTAAACAATATGTTTATACAAAATCTTGTTAACACTATCACATTCATTGTTTTTATAATTATGACATTGTAAATAACTATGATGCAACAACTATAATAACTATACTAGATTAATGATTTTGAAAATGTTAACAAAATGTTAATTTGTTATAATAAATTTACTTATATTTATATGGTTCTTTTCAATGCAAAATACATCTAGAGTTTCATAAAAAATTGAAGTCATTATACATTTATGCTAAAACAATCATAATAAATTTATGTTAATGTCATATATTATATTTTTCATTTTAGAATAATTGAAATATGAATAATACATGTATACATGTAAATTCATTTAAACCACAACTGAGTAAAAATGCAATGGGATTAGTCATTATTGTGCCAAACAAAATTTTCAGCATTAGTATAACACTCCAAAGAGATATATGTGAAGGCAGTTGCATTTAAGGACAACTCTTTAATCTACAACCAATCCTGCCAAATGTGCTGAACTGGGATTGGGAAATCATTGATGAAGCTTATGGTCAATGCTGACAGAAACTTCTCCTGCTTGTTATGAACTTTTTCCATTTCTGTTGTATGAAAAATTGCTTGTCAAGATGTTGGTGTAAGCAATCTGGTATGCACACTGTACTGCCTTTTAATGCCAAATGTTTATTAAAACAAACAAACAATTTTCTAAAGAACTTTGGGGATATTTACTATATATTGAAATAATCACTACCAATATTTCAAACAGGCTTTAATAATTATGTTTATTATATTATGTTTTATAAACATTATATTGTTTAAAAGAATATGGTATAATATACATATATATATATATATAATTAATATTAATTTCCAGAAATATTAAAAATATTCTAATTTTGTTATATATTGCTAAATACATGTGTTGGTTTAAATGTTTTATATAATGTTTTATGTAATTTGATTTTATATGATGGTAATATTTTCAAAGTATATTTATATATTGTGTTTGCATTTAAAAGTTTTAAATTGTAGTTTTTGCTACATAATTAAATTGATTTTATTGGTTTGAACTTTGTTATGTATGTCTTTATGTGTCTTTATATGTCTTTATATGTTATGTAATATGTATATCTTTATTTAATGTGAAATTAATTAATCTATTTCTAAATGAATTTTTAAAATTTATTCAAATAAGTTTATTAAATATTTATTAAATATCTTGGTCTATTATAAAATATTTAAATAGATTATTTTTAAAGTAATATATTGATAATTTAAAAAAATTGTTATTCATATTAAAAAATTAACATTTATTAAATAAAAACTGAATTAATAATATTTACTATTAATTAAACTTTAATGTTTTGTATAAATAAGTAAATTAATACATGTTTAATGTAGCAATATTAAAGAATATCAAAATTTTAATAGTCAATTATTTACAAAAATGACAGTTGACTATCTGTATTACAGAGAACGAATATAATAATTTCATAATTTCATAATTTCGCCAATATTAAAGTTTACATTTATCAAGCGTTACAATGAACTTTTAATAATACTTAGCAAATTAAAACACCGCCGTTCTATCTATGACCTACTCATGCCTTAATGAATCCTAACTTTATTCTAATGGGTACATTAAATTTTTGTCTATTTTTAGAAAATATAGCTGACCATATTTATGAATATACAAAATTTTAAACTCAATAATTTGTTGCACAATTGCTCGATTTTCATGTCTCTTGGACGCGGACTAAATACACTATATTGATTGAAGTATTACGATATCTTTGACAACTGAAATTTTGAATGGGATAGAAGATTTAAAGTGGTAGAATAATTGTTTGTATGTATCAATTAAATATATATCTGTAATATCGGTTATTATTAGTGATTAATGATTATCAGTTTGTGATCAGTTTGCCATACTTTAGTACAGAAATATTTTAGATGTCCAATCTAATTTTATATATAATATACAATATCTATGATAATATATAAGTCATTGGTGCTTATATTCTACCTGCAACGAAATCATTAGCTATCGATTTTAAATCAATGCTATCAAGTTCATTTTCGTAAATTTTCAGAATCATAGCATAATTCAGTCTACTTTGTCCCATGCTTTTCGTAGATATTTATGATTTCATTGAGACGCCTCATGGTTGAGAAAATTGCTCACTATATAGTCGCATTAGTTGCTAGCAACACTAAAATCAAATGGGCGACACCATAATTCTCTGAATATGGTGCGTTGTGCTGGGGAAGCTTTTTGTAAATATGAAACACATTCCTTGAGTGATATGCTGCCAATTGGTCTTGTGGAAATCATGAACTATATATGTGCAACTGTGCAGACAGCAGACTTGAGTTTAGGTCACCTCTGTGAAGCTATATCATTAAATGGGAGGTTGTTGGCTGCCTTTACAATAACATTCTACAAGTGATCATAAATGTTATACCCAGGTTGGTCAAACCATGAAGAAATAGCTGAAATTGCGAGATCAATGGCCGGTAATAATTTTCAATAGAAGCTAGATGATCACCTATTCCTGACCCAATTTCAAATCGAGATGGTGCTCTCTTTGCTCGTGGAAGTTTGGGTTGTGATATATTGAACTCGATATCAAATATTGGGTTGTGAGATATTGAACCCTGCTGAAAAATATGTTTAAAAGATTCTTCATCACGCATTTTCACGGTCCCGAAGAGCACACTTTGTTTCTGGATCTGTTATAGAATTCTCGAGAGTTTCGTCTCATATTTTGTTTAGAAAATGATAATTATCAAGTATGCTTCCGATGGCATCAGCCTGAACAGTCCACCTGTTTGAGAAAATGTCCGTATTTCTGTTGTGGCAGGAGATTCATCTCTTTCTCATTTTTCTAATTTAATTCGTTCCAATGCAGCATGGCGCTTACTAGGGGAAAAACGAATTACATTTTTCATAAGCACTATTAATCCCAGGGACAGCGAAACGATTTTTTTGGTGGTAGGGCTAAGATATAGTTTAATTTCCGAATAATTTTTCAGCGAATTTTTATGCAAAAGTAATGATAATAAACAAACATTTATAATTTTAGTAAAGTGAATAAATAGGTACAAGTTTTAAAAGAAATATACATAGTAAAATGTATTCCACATAATGTTTAAATATTCACAACACAGGGACCGCGGAACGATTTTTTGGTACGAAGGTATTTTTCGTTATTTTTCCGACTTTTTAAGACAATTTCCGAATTTTCGTTATATTTTTCCGAATTTTCAGATTTAACTGGAAGGGCTTAGCCCACCCAAGCCCACCCTGCTCCGCGGTCCCTGAATCTAGTGCATCACGACAGAACTTTGATTTTTTAATTGTGTCACCAACAGCTTGATTCAATGCGGGACCATAACACATTCGTCTATTACGCAGGAAGTAAAAAGCCACTAAAAGATAAATAAAAAATAAGCGCCATCACAATTATTGGTCCCACAACTGCCGTCCCTTCATATTAAACAATAGACATATCTATAAAATTACTAAGTACTGTCAAACCTCATTAATTAGTAGTAAAGTCATATTTTACAAAGAAATTAAAACTATTGTAATATTGTGTACAATACCTGATAAATTAGAGATAATGTATTTCGATAGTAATAATTAATTTAGCGGTAGTACTAATTAGCGTGTGTGTTGTACAACTATAAATGAATAAATAGGAGAAATGATTAGATTATGTATATTTATAATATTATATATCAAAAACCGCTTTTAATTTTTATTCTAAGCGCACATTTTATTGTGAGTAAATACTATATTATGCTGACCATAGAGTAGATTATACAGCTGACATCATTTTAGGCAATATGGTGTTTGTATATATTGTATATGGAACCCTCGACCATATATAGCTCTTAACCTTTCGTGTTTTTATCAAAATATGTTTTTAAAAACATAATGTTATTTTATAACTATAAAAAATATCGCTTGGATTCTATATGATAGGGACTTGTGGGACACACTGTAGATGTTTTTGTTTTGAGAGACAAGCTATTTATGGATATCGAGCTCTGGTACAATTGAATATATATTTTAAAATATTTCAGAGACCTTATAGCAGGATGCCGGTATAATATTAGATTATGTGAACTTATAAACCAATGTTGTATGAATTTATTTTCTTCTTTCTTTTTGTTTAACCATTTCTATATTACCTAAACTGTGCATATAAATAATCGCTTTCTATAAAATATTGTTCTTATAAAAAACATACATCTAGTTAAGTTAAATTTGTTCGAAAATACCAAATTTACATAAGTGAAAGTGAAGTAGAGTTTTGAAAATGTCACTTAAAAAACCTACTTATACTTAATTTAAGTGGGTTTTGAAAATATGGCTCCAGTATATTTCGTTACCAATTTATTATTATATGTCTAACTAAAATAAAATGACATGATTTTTAGACAGTGCAATATATAGAAAACAGAATGCAGTATACATTAAAATAAAATATTAAACAAATTATTTATTTATGGATTTAGAAGTACTTAAACATGATTAAGTGAGGCAAATAGTTCACTTAACTTTAAGTGAGAAATTCAAGTGAAAATGGTTTTAAAAATATCACTTAAGCAAAAGTAAAAAATGAAAGTGAAAAGTAACTTTGAAAATGCGAAATCCGATTAAGTATAATTGTAAGTAAAAGTGATAAGTAGCTTTGAAAATATGGATCCAGCAAGCATAAATCATTATAATTTCGATTTGTTACACATTAAACATTTTTTTATTAGCTTATATCATAGATATTGTATGTTATATATAGAACTAGATTGGACATCTAAAATATTTCTATATGAAAGTATGTTGCATCGCATGTATGCCAAATCCAGATTTGTGATTGGTTAAATAATTTGAAAATAACTTTAACATAAAATATAAATTTAATTGATACATATAAACAATTATTGAATTTAATATTACTACGGTAATTACTAATAATATTGTCTGACTGGAACCAAGCTGTCAAAGCAAAACACCAAAAACATCTTCTAAAATTAATGTTCTTGTGGGTATCCCACAAGGTGGACCTCTATCAGCCAAACTTTTCACCTATGCTACTAACTCAATAAATACTGATATCCTTAATCTGCAACCCCACAGTGGTACTCTAATCAAATACTCAGATGATACATGTTACTCCCAAACTTTTAATGGCAATCAATTTATTGACTGCCAATCCAACTATGAAGAAACGCTTACCAAAATTGCTGCTCTTTCTGATGAAAGGAATCTGAACCTTAATGTTGCAAAATGTGAAGAGTTAGTCATCCGCTATAAGACCACCAAGACTGAAGATGCCGAAAATATTGCCAATAATATAATATTGATTTTTTGCCAGGATTGACAGAAACCGATACTAAGTGACAACAATCAGCTAGATTACCAATCTAGTTAAACTTAAACAAAGATAGTATATCTTTGGCTTATATAGGTACTAATATAATGCAAGACCATACGATACGAATGTCATACGATACATTCGAAAGTCATTTATTCGTTTGAAGTATGTATTAAAATTAGATAAGGATATTTTGTGAAATTAAATTATATCATTTCTACTTTAAATTTCTACATTTTAAAATATTATTTTTCTATTTTATAAAATTTTGAATCAGGATATGAAAGATGGGAGGTTCATATTTTTATTGAAATTGTTAATTAATAATTTTTTATATTTTAATTAATGACCATGGGTAAGCAGGAGCAATAGAAAATAACACATACTATTTTATGTTTTTATTATTTTTATTTTCCGGCTTAATTTAAAATCCGATTTATCTTTTTCTATAATTGTGTCAGTTTTTAATCTTATATTAATTAAGGGATATCTAAATGAACTGTAATCATATTGTTTAATTGATGTAATTATAATTCGAAAGTTAGAGTACTATTACCTAGTGACGTAATTTGAAGATATCGTCTTTAATTGAATTATTAAGTAACATTTTAAAATAAATAATTAAAAAATATTTCTATTTAGATGACGAAATGACCTTGTTTGCCTATTTATTACATTTATTGTTAATTTTTCTAATTTCCTAAATAATTCTGTCATATAAAATATTTGATTATTCAACTAGAAATTAAGTAATCTATCTATCTGTCTTCCTTCACTTTATCTTTTACGAGAATATATCTTATAAAATAACAGTAACAAATAATTTATAAAATGAAATTCTTTAATATTACCAAATGAATAAAATAAAAACCTATTTTATGTACAAAATATACACGATTTATTAACAATTACTTATTATACATATATATATATTATACAGTAAATATACTTGTTATTATGAGTGTAATTCAAAATAATATTTGAATATATTAATTTATAAAATGGGCATTGAATAAATATTAAATATTAAAAGTTAAAATAAAAATAATTTACATTTAAAGAGTGAAGAGTTTCAAAACAAATAGGTGGAATAATAATTATAAATTCGAGTGTTTACAAATATATTATCTACATTTATAACGTGTTTTGATAGAAGTAATTGAATTATGCGACAATTTAAACATATACAATTAATTGCGTCAAATCTGATAATAACTACCTTCTGTCATAAAATGTTTACTGACATCGATAAGATATCCAAAAGTCACTTATTGTAAAATATCAGACAGTTATATGAATATAAAATTATTTAGAGTAAAAAAGAAATAACCATTCTACAAACAACCGCAGGCTGTAACAACCATGTCCTCAACCAACTTCAGCTCCATAACCTTATCGTCGTCAAGAACCAGCATCGGTAGAGGCGAGAACTCCTTGGCTGCACAACACAGCGAGGGCACCAAGTCGGAAGTGTCTACTTCAGCGAAGAGCTGTTGGATAATTCCGTGATTGGTCGAATTATAATAGTCAGATAGAGGAAAGGGACAATAGCCCTTGCACATACCAGCGTCGTATTTTATTGGGAAGAGGACCCACCCGTCCCAACCTATGTCGCTATAGAGGACTGGGAAACTGTGCAATTGGCACTCATCCCTGTGGTTAATAGTGTAGGGGGAAACAGTTGTTGTGGGACTCACGAAGGGCCAGTCGAGATAGTCAGCCATTGCTCGCTTTTGACGTTGAAGACGATGAAGGCCTCGAAAGGATACTTCACGATAAAGGAGGGTTAACATGGAGGAGATGTTGTCATTGAAACCTGAGCCAAAGTATAAGTATGACATTGTAGTAAAAATCAATAATATTGTACAAATACAAAATAATTAAATAACTTTTTCTAGATAATTTTTTAAACAAAAGCGATAATATTTATTTAAACTGAATATATATATAAATTATTATTTATATTGGAAATGATGTTATAGATTATTGTGTAACGTTATACATTTAATGTTTGTTGTAGAGAATTAAAAAAAAATTATATCAACAATATTTAAAATAAATAAATATACAATCGGAATCAGAAGGGGACAAAGAATGATTTTCGGAAACTAATTATGGTTAAATGCAGATGATTGACATTTTGGTTAATAAAAAGTTTTTAAAAGTAATTTACTTCTATAACAATAATTGTAGATAAATAATCAAAATAGTCAAAATAACTATAGTCAAAAAGCGTTACAATTTTAATAATACCGACCTTTTTGTTCATTATCGACCCTAAACATGTCGTCCAGTGCAAAAACCTTGGGGTGGAGTGATTCCAGAACCAACAAAAATTCCGCAGTGGAACTATTCAATCTAATTTTTTCCTTATTCGTCTTCGACCTCAAAGTTGGTATAACAGAGTGCAGATCTACCAACAGCCAATTGCCATCCACAGAAGGTATTGCGGACATTCGGGAGGAAATTGTCAATAAAGTTCCATTATCACTTAAAGATTTTACATAATAAAGACACAATTGACGATTGGTAGGCTGGTGGGGTGGTCCCAAAAGGGGAAGACGTAACTCACCACCGATAAGTTTACAGTTATGACAGTTGGGCTGACTCCAATTAAATGTCAGACGAAAACTTTGAGAGTCAAAACGTTGTGTACCTAAAAGTTTAATAAAAAAACGATTATTTTATTTTTTGTCAAATTATTCAATATATAAAATATATTTGGTGTAATAATTTTGAAATGTTATCTTCAAAATACAAATTTAAAATAAAGTATGGTTTTAGATTTAGATTAGAGAAAAAGTTTTACTTAATATTTTTTTAATTTACATTAATAAAGGCTTACAGCCGAAACGATTGTTAAAAGCATCTCAATATTCATTATAATTTTTTATTTACTGAAGTCTCTGCGGTTAATTTTATACCTTCGGTTTATTTTTCTTTGTTGTATAAATTTTACCCATATTTCATTATATTCCTCTCTGACACACTCTGCCGTATTAGATATACACTATTCGTATTCTTGATTGATAGACACCATCTCTTTTTCAGAGACACACCCCTGCCAATAGTTAAACCATCTTTCATTTAATATAAAAAATATTTATTTTGATTAATTATGAAATTTCAAAAACTTATTAGTCCTCGAAACGTCTGATATGAAATATAATAGACCCCTTAATTATTAATTAATAATGTACATATTTTATCTTTTGTAAATTATAATGTTATACTTTTAAATTATAAACTAATTAATTTAAATTACACTGATAACAAAACAGAATCAACAATTAAAAAAATGTCTCAAAAATTTCGAAGTAAATTTATGATTTTGAAGATAATTTTTAACTTATTAATATTTATTTACTTTTTAATTAATTTAAAAAAATATGTTCTGATTCTATTATAAGAGATTGGAATAAATTTAAATACTGGTATGTTTTACCATTAATAATTGAACATATATATG
This sequence comes from Vannuccia rotundouncinata, assembly GCA_034780395.1. Taxonomy (NCBI): domain Eukaryota; kingdom Metazoa; phylum Platyhelminthes; order Proseriata; family Coelogynoporidae; genus Vannuccia; species Vannuccia rotundouncinata. Next base: position 34,171 of record JAUZNC010050656.1, on the reverse strand, counting down.
TATATACATCCATTATCCTTACTCCGTATTACAAAATAATTAGTTAAAAACAATATTTAATTTATTATTCTTTATTGTAATCTGAATTATATATACATATGTATACCGAAATAATAATTTTATTTAGTCTTGGAAAAATTGCGATGACCTTATTATAATCACAATTAGGTTCTCAAAGACAAGTAAGAACCACTAAAGGACCACTATTTTTATTATCTTCAAAAAGAAAAAAAGATTCCCTTCGATAGGAGACTCTGGGGCAATTATAAGACAGGATTTTGTAAGTAAACGAATTAAAAAGAAATAGGATTATCGACGGAACATTTCGGTTCCCAATATCCAATGCTTGAAATAGGACCCCCATTGAAAAAGCGACAGTATCAACGACATGGCGTGAAACAATAAAATATATGAAATAAATACTTACGATAAAGATTCAGAAACAGAATGTTAGTAACACTTCCAAAGTTTCGATCACGTCCGCCAAAGGACAAATTGAGGGAGGTCCAGCTATTCGACATGGTTTTGTAGACTTGCCCAATAAATAAGTTTGCATGCATGTCGTTAGAAAATTTGTTGGAATTAGAAAATGCATCCGGGTTTTGTTGAATACATGATGTTCTCCTTAAGAAATATGTAGCCAAAAAGTAGATCAAAACTAGAAACTGTTCCATTGATATTTGCTTCATATCATAAGGATTTGAAGTATTTCTACACAATCCGTATATAAATATTGATGAAGAAAATATATTATATGTAACAGGAATAAATGTAAAAATTTACGAACATTATTGGATAACTGTTATCGAATAATAGCTAATATTACGTCATATCTTTACTATATATCATAATGTTTATATATATGATGCAATTATAATCTTTATTTGTTCAGAATAAAAGGTTCCAACAAAATCCTTATAAATTATGACAAAAGAACTTCCCAATAACTAACAATGAGATTCACTTCAGTGAGAAATAAAGTTTAATCGATATAATGGTCTTTTAATGAAAAGATCATAAATAATTTAAAATAATAAATTAAAAATTAATATTTTTACGTAAAAATTATACATTAAATTCTTTACAATCAAAAATTCGGAAAAGTACGTGATCAATTTAGTTTTTATAAAATAAATTTTCCATTATTATCTATGGATACAAAATATTTTTATATTTTATATTTTGGATTGTATTATTGTTAACATGTATAGATGATTTAATATGGAGTATGTCACATAGACACATAATACAAATACAAATACAAATACTAATATAAAAGTAAAATTAAATCACTCAATACAAAAAATGATCCGTTAAAATTACAGAATAAAAATGGATCTTTAGATTGTTGAACAAATTAAAAGTTTTTTTCATTTTTATCATTCGTTGATATAAATTCTTATTATAAAGACGAAACGTGTATAGGTAGGTATAAAGTACATCTTGACACATTTAAAATATTGATTCATTTATTGTAGTGTTTGAGTTAAATTTTATATAGATGGTCGAGGATGATTAAACGTGAATACCCGAACGCTCAACTACGCTTTCAGTGTTAATTTTGCCAAGAAGCCGAATATTTTTCCACAATAAAATGATTTAGAAAATATAAAAAAATCTTTATTGGGAACCTTTGAATCTTCGTATATATCAATTGCACATTTTCAAGGAATTTGTAATTACTATTTTAGAACTATTTGAAAACTTGAGTATATGTGCTTTTATCTATGTTAAGAATTTTACTATATAAACATTTTAATATGTATAATTTACCTACAAGATAAATGAATATAATATATGAAGTACTGTGCAATACTATATAATAAACGTATAATGTGAAATAAATTATTTTATAATCTAAATATGAAGGTTTAAAAGCTCCCAATAAACAAGTTTTATATTGCCTAAATTTTTTATTGTGGAAAATAATCGGCCTCTTGGCTAAAGCTGGTATTCACGTAGCCTGAATATATATGCTTTTTTGAATTTTAAAATAAAAAGGAATTTCATCAGATTAGAGGTAATTTGAAATTTGAAATTTGATCGGAAATTTAAAAAAAATATGCATAGACATTATATATCTATATTGTTGTAGTGTAATGTCTATGAGAAGAAGTTAGTTAAGACTCTACCGAATATGTGAGTTCATAATTAAACAAACACTTAATTCTATAAAGACAGAAAAACCATTTTAATCGAAATTAGAATTGACATTTAATAATAAATCTCATAAAAGAAAAAATTAATAATATGTGCAATATCAGATTACTTAAAATTATAAGAAAGTATGGGACGGATAAAAAAGATAGTGAATCATGATTAAAATAAATAAATAAATAAATACCAATAGGCAGTTAAATATACTTAACATATGCAAAACTTGTATCTCACAATTTTAATAGTAATTGTTTAAAGTAATCGTACAAGAAATTTATTCAAATCAGTAAACTAGTTTTTTTCATATATGTAAAAACATTATGTCATACATTTTCGATTCCACATTCAGGGATACTTTTAGGACTTTGTTTCATAGGAGAATAAGTTCTGCATGTTACGTATTACAGGAGTCCATTGTTTCTCATTAAAATTGAACTGAGCAAGAGATTTTTAAAGATAATTCCAACCTGATTTTATGGACAGAAATAGTTGGATGACGTGCAAAGTTGATCTGAACTAAGACAAACTGTTATGCCCGTGTTCGTAGAACAATTCTAATATATAAAGCACAAGGCAAATTAACTAGAGCTTCTGGGTGTAAACTTACATTGAACATGAAAATATGCAAACATGACCAATACCCTAAAGCAGCTCTTGAACAAAACGTTCATTGAAGCAATCCTTTCAAATATTCAAGATAATATCTGAAAAATTTAATCTTATATAAGAAGCCATAATCATTTTTAAAATCTTCCGGTTCGATAGATGGCTGAAAACGCTAATTGGAAAGTTGGAATATCGACTCTTAAGAAACTATTTTTTAGACTAGAAAATTCGAACTTGATGATAATGACATTTAAAAAAATAATGTCTAGCAGTAATATTAATTCAGTCTTATTAAAAAATGTTTTATAGAAAGTACATTGGGCTTAAAACAAATTTCTGTTTCATACAAACGATTTAGTACCGATTTTCTGGGATATTTTTTAATATAGTCTTAATTTTGGGATTAAAAAGTTATAATAGAAGGTTGTAAAAACTGAAAGGCATGAATCAATAATAGGTATAATGATCATCCGGATATAATAGTAAAATGTTTTTCTGCAATCAAAAATAAGAATTCATAACTGTTACGGTAAGTTCATATTTTTTTTTATATCAAAACAAAATGATTAATGAAAATAAATTTAAAACTGAATAATTTATATTTTTTTTTGAAATTCTAAATTAATATAATTGAAGTAATGAGATATTATCAGTAGAAAATAAAATTGTTGTATTTTTTAAAATAATGAATGATATAGTGGTACACACCCTCTATAAACAAGTAGAAAAATAAAAACTATTAATAGATATTTGTCACAAAATGGGATCGTCTATATATCCTGTTGTATCTCAAGGTTATATCATTCTTTTATTGTTAATCTTAGTAATTTAGGTTTTACAATAATTGATTTGTTATTTATTTTTGATCGATGGATTTTCATAATTTGTTCTTTGAATTATAACAATCTAGATTTTTGAAGTTGACTTCAAATGAAAAATTAAATCAAAGAATCGTTTTTATCATCTTACTAGATTGTATTACTATCTGTCTGAGATAAATAATTCTAAAACTTCTTTCACGCGTCCTTAATAATTAACCATATCTTTGTACATTTCTTTTTCAAATGAGAAATCCGCCTCCAAATTTATCTTATTAATGGAAAACGTGACAGTCAAAAGTTTTTTTAAAATTTGCAATCATTAATTGAAATAATGCATTATTATATTTGAACTATTGGAAACTTTTTGTGCGTAGTTTTTCTGTAAATTTATAATGAAATATAATTACTACCCCTTTTTCCCAAATAATTACTGTTGGGTTAACATATTATGCATTTTTCTAAAAATATGAAGGAGAACACAATATTTTAATAATTATAATTAATAAATATGAAAGTATATTTTTGTCACTGTTGAATTAATTTTATGACCGAATATTTTATTTTCTCTTTACTGATTTACTACTAATATATGACCTCCAGCTTCACAATTTATAGTTATATATTTTATTTGTACATGACAAATTCACTCATATATAATATTCGCTTCAATTATGGACGATCGGATGTTTTATGGTGGAATAATCTAATAAAAAACAAGTTTATTTCTAAATTTTAAATTATTCTCTGACGACAAGTTATTACTGACATTCATTTTAAATGCATGCGAGAAATTTATTTTAAATATACTATATAAATATATTTTAATATTATGGAATAATTGTTTCTAAATCAATAATAATCAATAGATATTCTTTTACATAATTTCACAAATAGGAAATGTCGAATTATAATCAGAAATATAGATTACTATAATCGCCTATATTGTATCTTATTAAAAAAATATTGTACCTATTCATAATTTGATTTAGCTACTGTACAATGAATATTTTTGTTAAATCTTTGTATGCACGAAATTGTTTTTCTTTTTGAGTTTAATTTCAACAATATAAAAAAATCTAAATATATATATACAAACATTTAATTATCAATTAACAAATTTGAATAATAACTTGACAAAAATTTTTCACAAAAAATGAGACACTTATAAAAATCACAATTTTTCACGGATTGAGAAATCGATTTTTCTAATCTTTCTGACTTCCGAAAATCGAATTGGATAACGGTATATCAAGTAATATTACATGTATTTAAGTTGAATACCTCCCATATAATAGATGCAATTTAAAACATCATTACCTACTGTATGCAACACAAATTCTTAGAACACAACATCGAACACAAAATTTATCATTAAAATTACGTTGATGATATGACAATCGTGACAGAAACAGTAGTATTGGACAATAAAAAAACTTTGATCTACATGCAATAGTAACACGGTATTTTTATTCTTAAATGTTCTGTACTTTGAAATCGTGGACTATTGTTATTCTGTAACTATAATTACATATATTCTGAATTTTTTGCTTCTTCAGGGAGAAAACAAATTGAATCACTGGACAAGGAACCACCAGATCTGGCTCTAGAATTTCGCAGTGCAATAAAAGTTTCATTGTCCATGTCGGTTTCTGCAGTCACTGCAGTTTTCAAGGTTGCCATCCGGATTGAACGCAAACAATCAAAGTTATCCACGACAGTGTCCACATGGTCAGAATTCCCGTTGGTGTTTTGGCGTATTGCCGCGGTCCCAGTAAGCATGTGCGCTCCTTTATGGACTATAATCTCTGGGGAATTATCGATCCGATGGCGTGGCATCCTAGTAGTGGAAGAAACCATGAGACCCACCCCGTCAGAAAAACGTCGTTCATTTTCTAAAGCGGCTCCATTGTGTCCGTGGATTCGATGGTCACCATTGAAGCCAACCGTTGTGCTCCCAATGCTGTAACCAGGAGCCTTGTTGCTAAGGGGGGGTTTGTGGCAGTATATGGCATAGTATCCGAGCTGCCAGAGTCCTAACCTCATTCTCTCACTCATGAAGTAGTAGACAAGAGGATTTGCTGCTGAATTGAGAAATGCGGTCGTATGGAGAAGAAGGAAGATGAAGAAATAGTTGCTTTGTTGGTAGAAGTTGTAAACGAGAGCCACTGTGTTGGTGAGATAGAACGGAGTCCAGGATATGAAGTAGATTATGGCGATCACAACAATCATTTTAGCAACCTTAAGAGAATAAGAGTAAAAATGTTATATTTTAATATTCATTCTTGATGTGCATATTTGCGTAATTATAAATGTAAATATTAAATAAACATATATTATTGTTACTAAGCTGTTAATATCGCAAAGTTTTGAAAATTATTAAAAGGAGTGGGTAATATATATAAGCCAACAAATTTTAAACTGGTATTTACTAGGTTCTTTTCCAAGTTTTGAAGAATAATATTATTAAATAATTTAATTCAAGATAAAAAATAATGCAGAAACTCAGTAATTATCTTGTTGGAAAAGTGTGGTGCAATCCGTCCGTCTCGTGGTATATTCGAATCGTTTTAAAATTATATCCTGTAACCCATCTCTCATTGTTTTAATCTCACTATTTTAGTTCATATAATCTTGAATATTGTTGTCATACCTTTAAATGTTATATTTAAATAGATATTTACAGTTTTATGGAAATATAGCATAAAGAGATCGATAAAATTACTAAGGCTTAAAAATTTTTTTATTGAACAAACTTAATGTCATTAAATTTGTATTGTATTTTAAATCTATTTTTCCAATTACAGTAGGTAATACAGATATTTCACATTTTTTATTAAGCAAAATATTTGAACTTGTTGACTTGAAAAGGCTTTAAAAAGCTTAAATTATCTTTTTACTGGAATGAAAGTCATACTTTACTTTCGAGCTTCATGCCACTAATTTGAAAACTGTCTCGTCAGCACGTTTTTTATAGGTTTATATACTAAATTCTACTTACAAACGTTTTGGTTGAATAAATACAACATATAAATAAATAGATAAAAAATTACACATAATTGTATTAAAAATTTCTTTGTTTATTTCAGTCTGTTAATTTTATACAGACAGTTGTTTTTATTATTGTTTTTTTATTTATGGTAATTATCGCTACGAAATAGTTAGATCTAGATGTTTACTTACTTTTCGTTTGTTATTCTCCATTTTAGCAACAGCTACACAACCCCTGGCCGAACTGGAAGTAAACTTTGGACAGTAACCAGGTCGGGGCTTCAGCAAAGCGCGAATGATGCTGCAACTGGTCACCGAAATGATCCCCAATGGTAGCAAATAGTAGATTAGGAAAACTATCAGTATGTAAATTATTCGAGCCAGCGGAGTGAACTGATCGGCGCAAAATCTGCGCGTGATGCTTCCATACTGGCTGGTTAGTGTTGTCACGGAAACGGTTTGGTCGAGGAAGGGTAGGGAGACGAAGACCGGGATGGCCCAAGTGAGAAAGATGAAGACTTTGGTTTTGGTCCGACTTTTGAAGACGCGACTGTTGAGCGGGTATACAATAGCGAAGTACCTGGAATAGTTTATAAAATAAATTAAACACATACATACATTGTACTTTATAATTTTTTAAAGATATAGATAGATTGATCCATCGATAAAAATGAGATAATAATAGATTTATATATTGATAAAAAAACTATTTTTATTTATTTATTTTTTCAAATGGTAACAAATTACTAAAAGTATCTTACTAGGTGGATTAAAACAATTTATAGTTATGAATACAATCGTTTTTGCTTAACGTATTTTTTCAATAATTGACGTCTTATATATTAATACGTATAATAGAAGACCTTCTGAGGATTATAAAATATATCTTTTTAGACGCATTGGCTACTCTGTGTATTCAATGGAAACACATTTCTGAGCTCTTAAAAATCCTTGGTTATCTCTTAAAATCACGTTTTATTAAACGTTTTGAGATATAAGTTTTAATTTTGAATTATGTCCGAAAATAATTTCAGAAACCTGTCATTATATGGTTTAACATCAAACAAATTGCAATAAAAGCTTTTTTAACGTTATTCGATAGACAATAGGAATCTATTTATCATATTCAAAATCTATCAAAATCTGTCAAAATCTGTCAATAGGAAAATATCTTCTTCATTTTTTTTATTTTTAGGAATTTTATGGGTATTTAGTAGTTTATAAGATGGTTTATAAAATACAACTCAAATGCTTAAAATTTGATTTGATTTCAATTGAATTGAGATCTTTTCTTTTCAGAGCTATTTTATTAATATTGTTAATTTAGTTTTTGTACATTGGATATATTTAATATAATAAATACGTATATGTATATTGAATATGTTATATTATTTGTACATCTTCGTTTTACGGTGAATATATATATATATATATTTTTTTTTTCTTAATTTTTTTCTTTCCACTCATTTGATTTGTAATAACAAAATTGTTGTTAAATAAATTATCATAATTGAAGAAGAACTCCTCTTTAGTTTTAGCATAAAAGTGAGTTAATTAAAAGTGGACATGAAAAGAATATTATATATAAATCAAAATAAACATATAAGAAACACGTTAACCATAATAGCTAAATGGTGTAGGCATATAGGTAAATAATATAATATGATCAGTATAGTTACTAATATAATGTGATAGTTTACAGTATGCATATAAAGGTAGAATATAAGATAATGTAGATAGAATAGGGATGATAGCTAGAATAGAAGATGATAGAAAGAAAAAGAGATAAAAGATAGAATGTGATAATAGATAAACTGATGTAAGCAAATGTGAGTTAGTTAATGTAATTAAGACAAAAACCCATCAATAATATAATATGTAGATACATACTTTCAATACATACATTCCAAAATGTGTATCAAAGATGGTTTGCATCAAATTTTGTGTTTATGCACGAATCATCCAGATTTTGACATATTCCTGACTCACTTTAAGGATTTAGTTGAAAACAAATGTCTATGATTCTTTTATTGTTATAATTTCAGTTGTGATAATATTTATTCTAACTTAGTTAAAGACAGCTAACTATATAGATCGTCATAAAAACACGCACATGAAAGCATCAGTCAATTGATGTCATATCATGCAATATCATGCATATCAAAATATCAAAAATATCATGCAATTGACACATTTCTGGATTTATTTGATATTCACCGCGCAGACACTCTTCGGACACTTTAAATGAGTTGTTTTAAACACAACGTCTTACGTTCCTAATATTTATAAATGGAAATCGTTACAGGAAATATATTCTTTTTTTTATGAGGTTGAATATTATAAATCGAGATATTATGCATGATAAAAAATACGTCTAGCTTGATTTCTGATAGCTGGGTTAAATCACACCCTTTCTTTGAACTAACATTCCATATTCTTCTTAGAGTATTAATAGAGTTTTTTAGTTTCTAATATGTTCTAAAAAAATTCTAAATATATTTCTTAATATATCATGGGTAGAGTTTTTTCGAAAGGCAATCATTTTTTGAATGGCAAATTGTTTTTTTGAACAGAAAGAGGCTCAGTTGATACTCCTGGGAGACCTGCTAAAGGCCCATTCTCCTGATCCTATTAGTTTGATAAAATATCAATATATTAAGTAGACTTATTTTGTATTAATAATTAATTTGTGATTTTAATTTAATAAAGTTCAAGCTTATTGAACAATAATAATTCTACGTAAAGAAATTATTAGATAAAAGAAGGAATAAAAAAGCAAATAAAGACTAAATTATATAGGATCAAGAGAATGGGCCTTCAGGTCTCCCTGGAGTATCAACTGAGAATCTTTCTGTTCAAGAAAACAATTTGCTATTCAAAAAATGATTGCCTTTAAAAAAATTCACTCATGATATATGAAAACATATATTTAGAATTTTTTAAGAACATATTAGAAACGCATATACTCTATTATTACTCTACGAAGAATACGGAATGTTATTTTAAAGAAAAATAATGATTTAAACCAGGAAATCATCAATTGAATCAACTAATTAAAAAGCATACATGTACATAAATACTTGATAAATAATTGCATAATTACATAGTTTTCCTGCAATATTGATGTCATATTAATAGTTGGTCATTGTTAGTTACGAATCTAATATGCCAACCAAAGAAATGTTAAACTTTATATCAAATTGAAATATTTATTGACTAATTATAAATACAAAATAAAAAATAAACAACTATACTATGAAAATATCTAAGATATTTTACTAAGATTATAATAATCATAACATTATTATAATATTATTTCTATTATATATTCAGTCTTGTATAATACACAAAGAGACCTAATGAATATATATATATATATTATTGCTTAATTATATGAAAAATTCAGTAATATGTTTTTTTTCAGAAAAGAATTTTCAAGATAATAACTATTCTATAAATATTAAAAAGCTAGCGTAAATGTCACATTAATTTCCATTATAATAATTAATAGATTTTTTAAAAATTCACTGAGATTTTATTAAAAAATGATTTAAAATCAGACTTGAAATGATTGACAATTGAAGAAACTCTTTTAATATTTGCATTTTAGAATTGCGAAGAAAACGAATAAATAAAATATAAAAAAAGTAAGATAATTTTAACAAATTACTAGACAAATTACTAACCATGGTTTTTATAACTAATTATATTATAGTTTTTGAATATATATATTTGTTATATCGACATGGATTAGAATGCTATTTAATTTTTAAATATTTCCTAACCTAAAAATAAAATATTACATTCGAAAATTATTGCAAAAAAGTTTAAAAAAGTTTGTAGCACAGAAACTCAAATTCAAGTCAGCAATTTCGTTCTATATCTGACCTATTTATTTACTTTACAAATACAACCAGAAAACTAGGAACTTAAAATGTTGAAAATAATGCAAATAAATAAAAAGGCGAAAAGCGAAATTAGCTAGCCATAGAGCTATAAGGTTAACAGTTCTCCGGAGATTTGTAAAACACAAAAGTATTTGAAATACACAAAAGTTAATTTGTCACGGAAGAGCTGATTTTAACAAAAAATGTAGAAATTCAATTATAAAGTTTGAATATATCAATTCTGAAAGCTATTTAATTCGATTTTATTATGATTATAGTTTACTTTTCATACCAAAAGAATAAAAAGGTGATCTAGCTTAAAAGATCTTTAACTTGACTCATTTGCAACTGTAGCATTCCATTTCACCTATTTTTTATTTTTCTATATTATGGCATTATATTATTTATGTTTTCGAATATATTTGAAAAACAAGCATTACGTTTGACTATTAATTGTATTGATATTCAAAATTATTATAAGTGTCCCTGATATGTTTGTGATATTCATGGGAGTTATTATTATTATTATTATTATAGGATATTCATTTTTATCAATACATAATAAAATTAAAATTAGAAAAACTGATAAATGTATATTAAAAAAGCAATTTTTCAAATTTACAAAAAATGTTATCCCTGGGATATTATACGTTAAATTTATACGTTAAAAATCTGAAAATTCCCCATAAGCAAATTGGTATATTTTTAATCAAAATAATGATAAATGTTGATACATTAAAATTTATAATCCTTTAAGTACGAAAAATTCCATTATAAAATTATTTTCTTCTATAATATACAAAAAGAGTTTAATTTTAAACTCCCAACTAAGCAATTAATTTATTTTGAAGCAATACATTTGATTAATTTGATTAAAGAGAAGAGAATATTTCAAATAAAAATTAATCGGCTTAATTTTTCCATTTTTTTATATATATATATCTCTTTCGTGAAACAGTGTTTTACTATTTTTAGGGAGTTGATAGTTGCAAAAAAACCAAAAAACAACTCCCTTTATTCCTCGATAAACACCAGAAAATCTTACAATGATATTAACCGGAAGATAGATACTAAATATTCTTAATATATTGTCCTTTAGAATAAATCTTCAATTTTATTTTGCCTGAAAAAAAAGTTCCATTAGATATTAAATAATCTTAGTACTAATTGATGTTTCGTTAAATATTCATTTACAATATGTTAAGCAAACCACGAAAGAATACTTTCTATACCAGATTCAGACCCAGACTTGCCTGGTGAACTACAGAACCTACATGACACCATGACCTAAAATATAGAGGGTACTACATTTTTAAATTTTGCAAACAGGAAAATAAATATTCACTCATACGTCATAATTTTAAAACGGACTCTTATTAAAGATCTTTTAAAATTCGAAAAGAAGAAACTGTAAAGAAGGTGCTGTTTGTGGGTGCTGCGTGTACATTGTTAGAAATAAAGGTTCTTTGGAAGGTTCTTCAGGGTTCTTTAAAGGTTTTTAAAAGGTTCTTGAAAGATTCTTTGAAAACTACCTGAAAAGGTTCTTATATAGACCAAATTCAAGAATCATTTTTGACCGGCTCCCATTAATTATCTTATAGTTCTGCAGGTAAATTTGGTATAAGAATATCATTCGTATTTGGCCTAAGCATATATACTACTATATGTAGTAGTATTTAATCATTATACTATTTAATTCACTCAATTATTCCATACACTAACTACTGATTTATGTTTTCTATAAATAGGGGACAGTTTTTCTAAATAACTCAAACAGGATACAATTTTTATTTAAATAAAACCGTCTTTAATTTGTTCTATATATAACTGCCCAAATTTGGATCACTGCACTATAGTATAGTCGGTGTCCGGCTTGCATTAACGAGGTCATGAAATATAATTTAATTTAAAAGACATAACAAATTGAATAAAAGTTTTTGAAAATAAATCATTTTAATAATTAATTGGAATATTTTAACTCGTTAAAATGTGAAGTATCCCGTACTATGAGTTACTATTCATATTCATTAATAATGTTTACATGACCAATTTCTTCTTCTAACACGTTGCTATCAAACGAAATCTTTAATTATGAATAAGAAATTAGAAAAATGCTTCAATATAAATGCATTTTATAACCAAAAAACTGACAGTCTGAAAATATCAAGATATAACCGACGACTGAAACCGTTTAAGTGTAATGATGAATTTTGAAGTCAATGTCGTTATCAAAAACATTTTAATAAAACTGCTCGAATTACCAATTTATTTGATAAAATATTTCATGAAATATAACTCACTGAAAATCTTCACGTTATAAATCGTTTTCTAATTAAAACGTATATGTTGTTTAGATAAAAATATGAATAATTGATTAAAAATGATTTTAGCTTTATTATAGTTTCCTCTATATAATGTATAGTATAATTATATCTCCATTATTTCCTCTCTATATAATGTAAAATTTATCTAGCATAATTAATACTTTTTGTTAATTAAAATTAAAATTGAATGCAACAATCTGAATGGATTGGTTGTGCAAAGATCAATTGCACCCTGTTATCTATCTCCAATTAACATACCTTTTGTGTGTATTTTATCAACAAAAACAATCTTGACATCTATTATTTGTAGTAACGTTTGAAAAAGCATTCACATCATTTTATTTCAGAAGATTTTATAAAATGTGAACCTTATTTTTCTCATAAATACAGAATTTTCCATTTAATAAAATCAATTATTCTCTTTTGATGATCAAATATGTCTAAATTAATTTAAACTGTAAACTGTATGTGTTTACTCTTTTTACAAAAGATCTTTTTTTCCGAAACTAGAGTAATTAAGTGAAACGACGTAGCATTTGATAGCGTGATTATTTCATAGTTTATGTCATAATTTAATAAGATGATATGTCTACATACAATAATTCCGTGTATTAGAAATTGAAATATTTTTTGTTTCACTGTTTTTAGCTGTGCCGTCATAAGCGGACGACATTAAATGAAGACGTTACAGGGCAACAAATTGATATACTTATGCCGAATCTATTTGTCATAAGATGAAAAGTTTGTTGAAAAAAGTTCGAAAAATATAGTTTTGTCTGTGTGAAAAATAAACTGACGTTCTTTGCATGCAATTATGTTTGTGAATCAATTCATAACGATTTTCTTTACAAGCAAATGATCAATTATCATCGAGCTCTTCATTTGATAAAGTATTTTTTTTATTAAAATATCTATATTTAAATAATAAAACAGGCCAAGTTGCTATGATTAATTGTAAATACGAAAATTGATATTTATTAAATATGCTTTTAATTATAATGAAAATCAATTATGATTTTAATTTTTTTTGTGAATATGAAGTATATTATTATTTTTAGGAATGATGTATAGTGATATTGACAATCATTAATGAACAATTAAAAATATGTAAAATCAATAATTAAAAGTAATATTTTAATAAAATACAAAATATTTTAGATATTTGTTTTCTCATTTGCAAATATGTACACATTAATGAATCTACCATAAAGAACAGGATTAGATGAAACCTATAATATTAAACATCAAACCAAAAAAGATATATAATCAATCAAGATACTTCCCTATAGGAAACATTTTGAGATATCTTTCTTAGTATTCAATAACTTAACATCAAACATCATTGATAAATATTTCACAGGGATGTTTCTTTTTCTTAAATATCCTAGTTGTGGAGTTCTATTAAGGACATTTATCTTTAATGTGATCGGACAAGCATGACTCTTTCGTTTCTGAAACCCGACTTTTCTAACTGACATTAAATTGGTGAAATAATTATACCATATAGGTAATCGATATACAAAGTGTGGCGCCGTTAATGTTTCAATTATATGCGCTGAAGAATTGGAAACTTCAAAAGAATGTTCACATATATAAAAAATTCAAAGCCAGAAAAACTAATTTTTCAACAATTTCCCCAAAAGTTTTGAGGATGGGGGGGGGTATTTGTAGTTTGAAAAGTTTTGAGTATCCAAGAATACTGTAAAAATTTGACATTCTTAAAAGTATCAGTATATTTTCGATTTTGTTACTAACTATATATTTAAACTTACGGTAGTAGGTTGTTGGCTCAACGTTTAATTAAAGAACTATTTATAGAACTTGAGGGCAACCTACGCACTCTATTAATATAGGTATTATAGGACAAGCACAACCTAGGCATTTTTGACATAGTCATCATAAAAAAACTGTAAGAGGTGTCGATTTTTGTATATGTTAGATAGCGCCGTCGCAACTCTGTCAGTATTCCAAATTTCACGAGATATCTTTTAGAGATATTTATTTATAGACTGTCAAAAATCGCCCTTTTTCGTAATTCTTCTTCTTCAGACCCAATAACTACCCCTAAACTTCAACCGATTTTGATATTTTTTTTCATATACATTAGAAATGGGCGGAATTTGAATAAAATTAAATAAAAATGTAAATTTATTTAGTTTTTGATCTAAAATGGGTTATAAAAAGATCATTTTAAAGCATTTTTAACATAAATATACTTCAAATTCTAGGTTTACATAAAACGGAATGAGTTACATGGATTGTGAAATTTTCAATTTCGTTACTATTACCATTACTTAGATATATCAGTATAAGTATTCTAAAATTGGAAGCAATTTCTACATTTCTACACACTGATTTAGAGAGAAATGGTCCAGAGAGAATGGTCCAAGATCTAGAGAGAATGGTCCAAGATCTAGAGAGAATGGTCCAAGATCTAGAGAGAATGGTCCAAGATCTAGAGAGAATGGTCC
>JAUZNC010050656.1:0-18817 GCA_034780395.1 Vannuccia rotundouncinata | reverse complement strand
AAAGTGCACTGTTTATAAGAACATATTTGCCAGTTTACTGTTCATTGTCATAATACGCACAGTGGGAGAGGGAGAGGGAGAGACAGAAAGAATATGGGGCTAGGTATTACTGCTGCTATATGTTTGTTTATTTCGATGACCCATCATTATAAATAATGTTCATATTTAACAAAAAGTGTGATATTATTATTAGCTAAAATGGCAAGAAGTGTGTTAGCTTATACCACAAAAAAATTATATACCATAAATTGTGTTAGCTCTTACAAAACAATTTTCTGATTTATGATATTTACGTTTCTTAAAATTATATTAATACCTATACGTAGTTAGCACAAATCAGAAAATAGTTTTGTAAGAGCTAACACAATTTATGGTAGATCATTTCTTTTGTGGTATGAGCTAACACACATTTTGCCATTATATATACTTATATAATGGCAAAATATACTTATATATACACATATATACATATAAAAAATTGAAGTTATGAAGACACGATACAATATAAATAATGTTATGTATTATATAGGTATTAAGCATGAAAAAAAATGCTAACTTGTTATTTAGAAAAGGGATAAAAAAAGTATTTAGTAATTAAAAATAATTGAAGATGATTATAACTAGTACTTAGTTAATATAATGGAACATTTTTGTTCTAGAATATATATTAAGTCAGCAATCTGTGCTGCTGTGATAAGAAAAAAAGTATATTTTTTTGTAGTTTGGAAGGTTAACTTTTATCTATGATTTTAATTTTCTTAAAAAATATCACCACAAAGGCACTATATTCGCCATTTTTGTAATCTTTGCTTTCTTGTAAAGTTTAACAGTCCCTCTTTGTATGCTTTAATTACGCAAAAGACAGGAGACAGAAGATAAAGAAGGAATTTTTGAAATTATAAGATTGGGGGTGGTTTCAAGAAGCTCTTGCAAACGCAAATCGGTTGGTAAAGTTGTTTAATGTATAGCAACTTTACCAACGATTTGCGAACATTTTTATGGCGAACATATTAGTTTCACTCCAATCCTATAAATTGTACATTTTATGAATATTTATGTTTTATCAATCTAATAAAAACGTGTATGTCATGATTTCCAAGCCTTGGATTTTTACGCTACAGTTTTTGATTTTATAAAATGATCAAAAAATCAATTGAATGCGCAGTATGACAAAGGAAACTCCTCAAGCTTTGGACTAATTTAAGTCTAGTACAGAAACCTTAGTCGCTGAGCCAAGAAGTGAAGATGGGGTGTCTAGCAAAGAGTTTAACGAACTGAGGTCTGCTATCAAACTGCCCTTGGGAAAAATGCTTATTGGATTGTGAGGTTGATAGTTTAGCGGACAAAAAAGATGAACTAATATTTGAATAATTACTTTCTCCTTGTTTCTGGATATTTGGGGCTGAGGCTATTCATTTTTATTTGAATTGAAATGGTTGAAAATGTAATATATTTTCTACATCAAACGATATGATATGCAATAATAGAATAAAAGATAAATTCAAAAAATGTAAATATATTAATTAATTTAGAATTCAATTGGAGACGAAATTTGAAATTTCGGAAGTCTTAGACACCGAAATCCAAAAAAATAGTATATTTATTAATTTTAAATTAATTTTAGACAGTAGGATTCTTTTTCGGAAATTTTTAGAATAAATATTTATATCTTCTGATAAGCTCAGTTCAAATTACGTGCAAAAAACTAAAAATTATGGCTAAAATAATATTTATTTTATTTGGATATTGCTATAAATGTAGAAATGTATTCTGAAATATTTGAGCTTAGATTAAAAATTGAACAAATAGAGGTAATTGGGTTGATATATTTTGTAACAATTGACTTTTGCAGAATCGTTGCACTCAACAAATTAGTTTAGTTAAAAATAATAAAAAATAACAAAAAATATACCATAACAAAAGAGAATACATTAAAATAAATCTCATATGTTATATATCGACTAAAATTTATTAGTAACATTATAGTGCATATTTATTTATTTGTTTATTTATCTGAATATTTATTTTAAGCTAAAACAAAATCTTTTCCGATATTTAGATCAACTATATATATAATTTTCTCGCGCTGATTAAAGAACCAATTTAATATGTTTAAATTATAATATTATACATATGAAAAATGAATTCGTGCTTGGAGTATCCAATAATGGTTGGCCAAACTTATATTCAATATTATATGACCTTCATAGAGAGGACATCGAACACACTAACTATGTAAGTTTGTATTAGATGCATACAGAGTTAACTATTGATTACAGAACCTATGTTTTTCGACCACTATTAGAAAATATTCTCAGTTTTAACGGTGACAATGAGAGACATTGTTGTTATCAGCAAATTCTACCAGGTCGTTTTTAGGTAAATCTCCGATAAGATTAAATTGGAATTTTCTACACCACAACACAACAGCTAAATCCCAACCGCTCATAATAATATACAGCTTTATATGTTAATAATAACGAAATTAAACAATTAAACGAACAATGCATTCATGAAAATGCCCTGGTATTATGTCTTTTTGATGACTAAAGTCTTAATATATTTTTATATTATTTAAAAAACCCAAAATCGAAAGAGTTGAACTATTATTATTAGGTGCTTTCTTACATAAGATCATTAGGCTGAATATTTATGAACAAAACAATGATAAAGTGGGCTGGTTCTGTCAAATTTATGTCAAGGGAAGTACTAAATATCACAGTAGTAATAGTAGTTGCGGCTACCGGCTTCCCGTCAAGCCATCCATGTAAGGGCGACCCTCTGGAGGAACCGTGACACGAGGCGCTCGTCCGCCAGGTCCTGCACCTTCTCTATCCCGCACACACTCCTCGCGGTCTCCCACCGATCACACACCAGCCAGTGGTCCTTCTCTTCCATCTCCCCGCACCGATCGCACCCCGGGTCCTCCTTGACGCCAATCCGGTGTCGGTAATATGTGGTGTCAATACAGTGGCCACCCCTCAGCTGCGCCAGCACTACCTGTTCCCTTCTGCTATAAGCCACTCATCCCATTTAATCCCCCTCCCATACACCTCCTCCAACCGCCCATCTAATCCCGGCTCATACCTAACCCTCCTATATATACTTCCCTCTTTGCGCACTCAAACCAAACCCCCACTCTTCATGGTCCTCCCCTTGGTTACCTTAGCCTCCCGATCCGCCACGAGAACATATTAAAAATTGAAAAGTAGAGATTAGAATTAAATATGATACATTTTCTGAAGGCATAATTCGAGTCTTTTGCTAAAGGCATAATTCGAGTTTTTATGTTTAATTTATACAAACCAGAAAGACAGGTGTTCGCCGACCGATAATTCGAGCGTTTTACTTAAGTGGCTATCCAAGCGAATATTCGGTTTTCTATTTTTTATAAAAATATTTGATCGAACCTTGTGACCGAATGCTATATATGTTACAATCTAATGATCTCAAAATACTAATTCTGTAAATGAACGATATATATATATCCTTTTGTTAATTAAAAATAAATTAAACTTCTCTATTAAAATTAAATCAATTACTCACGAGACAATTAAAATATGATCTATAAATAATAATACATACTTTATTCTTATCATAATTATATTATATATTCCGTTAAACTATTTATTTCATGACAAATATATTAATCAGAAATATATTAATTAATTGAGTAATATAATTGAGTGTTTTTTAGTATTCGGTCGGATATTCACTAAAACAAAGTATCCAAATAATCGGTTGGCTAACCATTTTTAATACGGCAAAAAGACATTTTAATTTTTACTGTTTAAAAATACGAAAATGCGAATTATAAAAATGCGATAAAGTACGATAAAAATGCAAACTATTGGAAATATTATAAAAATACCTATAATAATGCTATAATGGTAAACAATTTTTTTAGAAATGAAAAAGATGTTTTCAAAAACTTTTTGAAAAGTGAACAAATATAAATAATTCTTAGAATTTTAAAATATATTTTCGAATAATTCTATTTATTCCATAGATAGCTACTTATTTACATTGTTCGTCTTCGACTCGTGGAATACGTAATCACAATATTTTAGACTCAATAGATATATGCCGTATTCAACAACTATCTATGTAATAACGGATAGTATTTATATTGTAAAGTATTATTAAATGATTGCATATTTAAAAGACTTCAATATTAAGTTATATTATATATATATATATGTATGTATGTATATCATAGATATTGTATGTATATATAACACTTAACAAAGATAGTATAATATCTATGATATGTATATTATTACAAACAATACGTTTTAAACTATTTAGAATCGAATATTTTTTAAGAAAATATATTTAGTCAGATTAAAGAGTATTTAAAAATTATACTGTATAGATGTATAGATAGAAGTTACAAACGCACAAGATAGAAAACAAAAAACAAACGTTTCCTCAAAATTTCTCAAACGTTAGGTTTATTTCATCCTTAGTTATGAAAAAATCACATACTATTTATCACAAACCAATTTAATATTATTTTAGCGATCGGTTTATGTAATATTTATTTAAACAAATCAAAATTTATCACATTCTAGTTTCGGTTTAATTTTACTTTTAACTATTTTTGTATTCATATAATAAAAGTTTAACGAGTGCTTATTATGTCTAATGTTGGATTGTGTGTTATGCAGCATTCTAAATCATTGAGGTATGCACACATATATTACAGATAACCTTTTATACAAACATGTAATATTTCATTTTAACATGCACAGATAATCAAAGCTTAGATCCTCAAGATAAGTATAGATAACCATAACACATGCTGGCAAATATTTATTTGTGCGTAATAATTTTCTGTGAATATGGAATAAAGTACTTTTAAATATATTTTACATAATTATATTCTTAATTTGATTGATATTATTCATCCTTTACTAAAGTTTGTAAAATTTCAAAGTATAATTAGGATGTTTATTGTAAATTTAATTAATTTCAAAAACGTTTAATAATCATTTGAAAAGCAAAGACTGTGATATTTAAAAGTTATTTAGACGAGTGTAAAAATTGTTCTAAAGTTAGCATAAAACATTGCATTTCTTAAAACAATTTTCTCATCGTAACGTCAACATCATAACAAATCAGCTTTTTATAATACCATCGGTAAAAGACTATATATAAATAACATTATCTGTATTGTAATCTAAAATGTGATGCGATTGTATAATACCGGACTATAAATAAAAATACGGTTGATTTTATAAAGAAATAATGTTTATAAATTTAATCGACAAGATCAAAAAATATGCATCTAAATTAAATGGAGTCTACCAATGCTATATAGCGTTTTTAATAAAATTTAAAATCTTTTTATAGAAATATTTATTTTTATAAATTGTTTTGTCTTATTTTCTGAAATTATAACAGTTACGATAACTAAAAATAACTTGAATTAATTGAAAAAAAGTTAAACACACAGACAACAGAATTTCTAATATATATTATAGATTAATTATCAATATAATGACAAAGACAAAACAATTTTAATATATATAGAAATGAAAATTTCAGAAGGTATTGTTTTTTTTAGAAATACGTCTTATAGATATATATATTTATTAACAACATACGTATAAATTATAACAAAAAAATAATAATAAGATTATAATATAGAAATTCACGGCTTTTCAATTTTATATAATACATTTTTAAAATATGTGAAAATATAATAATAGATTTCGTCAGGTTAAAACAAAACAGAGCTATTTTCAATATACACAATATATTCTTCACAGCAATATAACGCACAAAAATAAAGAATAATTTGCTGAAAATTCTAAACCAAAATGCAGTTCACTATTGTTAAACTAAACAGTCATTATTTACTCCATTAAGTTCTTGTACACTCCACTTTGGAAACTTATTAATACGAATTAAGAAGCTGGAATATTTCAATAACGACGATTAACTTTCAAAATCCATAACTCCACAGAATAGCGTCTTTTATTTTATTTAACACATTTCAGAGGTAAGCAATACTGCCCTGTATTCACTCTCCTGTTGGCATCTCCTCACTTATAGGAGTATAAATATAATGGAAGGAAGTTGGTAACGAAGGCGAGCTATAGGATCGTATTGCAGAGGAAAATTATCCGTGATTTATTGTATAAATCTGGAGAGACGTATATTAAACAATCTTCATTATCCAAGGATCGTGAAGGAATATGTTTGCCAATTTATTGATGCTGATCTTAAAGTAAAACTATATAAAACTTATATAAAGTAAAACTATATATACGAATGTCTGAATTATAATTATAATTTAATTTACTACTTTCTATTTTTTAAATTAAAATATTTAGTATTAAAATTATTATTGAACAAGGAGGTTTTGAGTGGTCTCAAATAAAAAAAATATTAATTTTATATATTGATGAATTATTGATGAATATTGATCCGTACAAAGAAAATCCAATAGTATATCCTTTAGTACCTATAAAACTTCCTATATAAATTCCATTTTCCTTAACTATAGTATTTGATAAAGCATCCTTAACACAGTTATGCCAAATTGATTTTCCAAATGGAATTCATAAGATAAGCACTTAGATAATAAATATTATTTTCTATGATATTAATTTATTATTATAGTTGTTTATAAGTTGTTAATATTTAATTAATAGCATTTTAATGTTTGAATTAATGATAATATCAACAATTTTGCTGTCCCATAAGACCGTAAAGACCCATAAAACCTATTATTCTTGCATTCGTTTCATGAATATTATATATCAAAATGCAATAAAAGTACAACCGTTTCAATATAACAGATAGCCTACAAATCCTCAAAATTGTCCTAGTCAAATTTGTATGAATTATCAAATGTAGGTATTAATTAAAATAATTCGATGATTAAATACACATTTAAAAAAAGTATAATGCCCCGCACAACTATTTCACCGTTAAAATTATAATTTAATTATTGTAAAGTTGTTTTTAGTGGCTTATTTTATATCCCTGTTTTTAGTTTAATTTTATTGTACCTATTATTCTTGTAATCTAATAAATAACATTTATTGGTATTAGTAATTAATGATGTAATTTATGAAAACGTATTCGAGAATTTTAAGTCTTATGTATAATTACTGTATGTGATTGGGTGTGTGTGCCCTATAATATACAGCTGCCGGACAATAACAATTTAGTTATTCTGACAGCTGCCGGACAATAACAACTTCAGTGCAGCCCATTTTTTATACCTGCTATTATTCTGCCATACTGTTGTCTCTCAATGTTATAACTATGCTTCTCTAGTGTTTATACGGCTATACTGTTGTCTCTCAATGTTATAACTATGCTTCTCTAGTGTTTATACGGCTATACTGTTGTCTCGTAATGGTAGAACTATGCTTCTCTAGTGTTTATACGGCTATACTGTTGTCTCGTAATGGTAGAACTATGCTTCTCTTATAGTGTTTATATGGCTATACTGTTGTCTCGTAATGGTAGAACTATGCTTCTCTAGTGTTTATACGGCTATACTGTTGTCTCACAATGTAATATAAAGTTATGCTTCTGAAGTGTTTATACGGCGCTATACTGTTGTCTCTCAAAGTAAGAACTTCAGTGTGTCAACAATTTTTTATAAGATTTATATTTCAATATTTTAAAAAGTACTCGGAAATAGACACAACAAAATGCGACATCTAGAGGTCCAAGCCTTTCTAGCCGTACAATTCAACGCTATATAACATGCATTAAATCAAGACGAAACCATTTCATATGATAAAGAAGCCTCTCAAGACACTTCAACTAACCGTCATTGAGTATTTGAAACTATTTGAAACTATGGGCTGCTGACTTTCATCATGTGGTGCAGTGATGATTTTTTCCCTCATATTATAGTCGGAAATCCAAACATCAAAATGACAGATTTTGCGCAACCTCCATCAATGAAATCGAAGATCACGTGACAATACATACGGTTAGCATTGAAATCTTTGTTTGCTTTACAGCAAAAAAGAGAATGTGAATGGATTGTGAACGTGTGGATTGTGAACGTGTGGATTGTGAACGAATGGATTGTGAACGGGAATGTGAACGGGTGATCAAGGAAGATGGACAAACTTGGACTGGTGAATATTTCTGAGTGACAATCCTGGATCAATCCATTCTTTTCTTGAAATACTAAGAAAATGTGATAGACCCTGCAGAAGAAACTTTTCTTCATCATAAGGCCTCATGTTTCAAAGCTCTGGTAACACAACAACTTATAAAAGATTGACAACATTGACTTCTTTGATAACAGCCAAAGCCCAGGTAATTCTCCAGGCTTGAATCCTTTGAGAATATTGGTTCAATTATTAAGGACATGATAATCGAATGTAATATGATAACCAAGTTCAATCAACGATCAGCATGACATGGTAACTTTGGAAATTGTTCTTCACAGTGTACTCAGAAACTTTGAGAATGACACCAACTTATTTGCATGTTTGCTTCGATCTTTTTCTGCTCTTGTGGCAGTTGCGAATGCAGCTCGTGGAGTTTACACAGAGTACGGAACAATAGTTGTTATACATTCTTATAGATACTATTGCTATACATGCTATGTTATTAATAAACACGTTTTAATGTAATCATTTGTCATCATTGTAAAAATTAATTGAAATATTTTTTACGGGTATGTGTGGGTGTGGGCCACCTTGTATGTTGTGTAGCATACGACTGTAAGGTTGTGTCTCACTTATAAGGTATATTATCCCTACAATTTTACTTGTATTAATGAAATGAATGATAAATTATAAAAATTGACATAACCTCCCATAAACCGGTTCGTATTTGGTGTTTCTCCCCCTTCTTTGTTCCTGCGAAAGGATATTATGATAATTTGACTTTACAGTAATTTATATAGACAGGAAACAAAAACACACAGATTATTTGACAATTTATAGTTTTAAATTAACTTAAAACCATAAAGTATCTCAACTTTTCTAAACCAATTCATACTATCTGATAAAATCCAATTACATTCTTAATCAGTCGAAGTGTATTGATTATTTATCAGATAAAAAAATATAATTAATTAGAGTATTTATTTAATAAATGAATGTCTGTGTTAACAATCAAAAAACATTAAATTTACTTTATCACACTTTTATTATTCCAACCAAAATAGTATTTCTATAATCTCTAAATACATTATATCATATTTCAAATTGTATTAATTACATTACTAGGTACGTGAAAACCCTCATGCAACTATGGAGAAACCACAAGAAAAAACATTGTTACTGTTTGGCGCATTGTTTCTATCACATGGGTGGTGAGTGTTGGCATCAACTTTGAAACTATGAATGCCAACCGATATTGTGAAATCCTGAATAAACATTTTATCCCATACTACGAGTGCTGAAGAGAGAAAATGACCCAACAAGGTGGTGCTCTTCCACACTCCTCGACCTCTGCACCAACATTATTAAATGATAACCTCTCCTCCACTCATTGGACTGGTAGAAATGGACTAGTTGAATGGCCCCGACAATCGTCGATTTTTTGTTATGGGGTGCATTACGAGATCGTGGTTATGCAGAATGGCCATCAAATCGTCAGCAGTTGGTTAAGGAAATCGAGGAATAGATAAAAAACATCCCTCGACAGATGTTTGGGGATGCTTATCAATAATTCAGACGATGGCATGAGTTCTGCATCAACACTTATGAAGGACATGTTGAACAGTTGTTATAATTTGGTTGCCTTTTATAAATTTTATTATGATAAACTCATCATTGTCGAACAATATTGTTTTAATATATAAATTTTTATGATATTTTAAGAATATGTAATTTGGATATTTTTTTGATCACCGTTGTATAAAAGACTATACCTAATAAAAAAGATAGTTATTATTTATAGATCTGCATAGACATTATTTATGTAAGTCAAATTTATATGAAATCAATACAATCAATACAACATTCTCTGATGATATTGTAATGATTGGTCAGCCATTTAATAAATGGGTCTTGTTAATTTAGGTTTCTTTAAAATGTTTTAAATATTCGCATTCCTCCATATCATTAAGTAGATAGTCTAGAAAATGAGTCTTTCCATCAAAATTAGACATGTATTAAATTAAGTTTTCAGATTATATGTCCCCAATAAAAATAATTATGTCGTTGGATGTATAGAAAAAAACATTATATATCGGAGTTATAAGCAGAAATAATTTCAATTATAATAAGATTTTTTTTATCAATTTACTTGTAAAGAAAAGTATTTAATGTAAAATAGAAATTTGTATCGTTTGGTTTCCAAAGGCCACAACTTTTATTAATATTCCTCGTTTATTCCTCGCTAATCCTTACAACATAAACACTTAATAAATTATTAATTTAACTTACAGTTATATTAATTGATTATACAGTTTTAAGATAAGTCAACACAATGATGTCGGCGTTTTTGCAGGATTTAAAAGAAGGCTATTTATTGCACGCTCTTAATTTGATTAACTTTTTCCTCTTTTTCGAGTACCTACCTACCTACTATAAGTGCATCTTAAATTCTATGAATTTCTTAATTGAACAGAAAAATTGTATCTGTTAGTGCTGTGAATTAGTATCCAGTTAGAACTATATTTTAAGCTGGCATGTTTTAAGTATTTTAAATAATTTGTTAATTTAAACAATATTCATCATAAAATCATAAATCTTCATTTTCTGAACTTTCTGAATTGATTTTGCCTTAAATGCAGTAGGAAAGACATATGGCATCAATTAAAGCACCATGATCACAATACATTAGCATTGAAAAGGTACATCTGCGTATAATGCTAAATGTTAAACTTGGTGCGTATGTAGTCAAATTAAACAGATGGGCCATGTTATTTTTGGGAATTAAATGTTTTCAGCGAAACCGACTTAATGAAATGTTGCACATGAATGAAACATAGGTAGAAATGAGTTCACTCACAGTTTCAAAAAATCTAATATACAAAATAAAATAATTATTTAATTATGTAAATTAAAATTGTGTCAAAACTGCGACTGCTTATGGTTGAAATCATAGTCTAAGACGGCTATTCTGTTGTCGCTAAATGTTTTAACTATGCTTCTGTAGTGTTATACGGCTAATCTGTTGTCACTAAATGTTTTAACTATGCTTCTGTAGTGTTTATACGGCTAATCTGTTGTCACTAAATGTTTTAATTATGCTTCTTTAGTGTTATACGGCTAATCTGTTGTCACTAAATGTTTTAACTATGCTTCTGTAGTGTTTATACGGCTATACTGTAGTCGCTCAATGTTATAAATAGTTTTCTTTAATTGCGGATTAAAACGATTATAAAATAATTAAAACTCTTACCGTTCAATTGATATGACGACCAACGTGAGCAGACTGGTAAAGACGAGTACCATGAAGATGTATTGGGTGATCTTGCAAGTGAGATGAGTAAAGAAGTTGAGATGACAGGGTGCGGCCAGCTCCACTAGCTTGACCGGCATCACGACCACCCCTATTAGTAAGTCAGTCACCGCTAAATTAAGAAGATAGTAGTTTGTGACGGTATGCATGTTCCTGCTGGTTCCGATAATCAGGATCACGAAGAGATTCCCCAGAAACGTCACCACAGTCATGAGACTCCACACTAAAATGATAATGTACCTCACCGTGGGAATCTGCGTGTAGTCAACATACTCTGTTTCATTGACAATGCAACTGGGATAAGAGATGTTATCCATAGTTAATAGTTGTGTAATTTGTATTTATTTAGAATATGATCATTTTTAAGAAAACAATTGTATCTTGAAACTCAAAATCAAGGTACTAAGATAGTTTGATCCTTTATTTTATAATATTAGAGATACATCCAATGAAAGCGATTGATTAAACTTGAGGTGATGATTGGATGATGATAAATCTTATATGAATATAATTAGGTAGGTATCTATTCAAATGTCCATCCAATAAACAGAAAAATCAACTTTCTGATTCAGAATATTCCTAATCAATAATGATATTAAGATATCTACATAAACTATTTGAATGTTTGGGATGAAGTACAGCTTTTTCACTTTTAGTTTTGTGACTGAAATATTAAAATTAGCTAAACAATATCTGACATTATTATATTTATATTTATTTTATAAACAAAAATTGATTTGAGAGCATGAAGGCATTTTTGTGATTTGTCCACTTTTTGTATTGAAATTAACAGTAAATATCTTAGCTTATTCAATCGATATCATAAAATTTATCAATTGATATTTTAAACTATTTTTATTTAATTATTTTCTAAACGGAATTGATTTCCATGAAATCATCAAAATTAATATTGTTGACCTAGTTGCTCTTCATACGTATATTAATCCAATTCTACAAGGCCATGTTATATGCCTCAAAGGGAGCTCATTTTCGTAAACTTCTTCTTAATTTGACGTATTCTTCACGGTATAATCGGTATTTCAACACTTTTATCCATAATCATTACAAAGGACTCTTCCACTACCATAAACTCTGTTCTTTAGAACACCCCTTTCCAAAAAGTCACAGGGGGTTAGGTGGCCTGACGACCGAGGTGGCCATTCAATTGGCCCACGTAGCCCATTAAAAGCATCAGGGAAAGTGTCATTGAGCCTCTGACGCGCAAATCAATGCAAAGTGAGGTGGAGCCCATCTTGTTGAAACAGAAGTCTATCTTGTCGTTCTGCAACTTTGGGCATGAACCAGTTTTGTAGAAGGTCGAGGTAAGAAATACTGTTGACAGTGCAGTCATGGAAGTAAGGACCAATGATCCCATTGAACGAAAAGGAGCACCCGGTAAACTAATTTCTTTCTCCAGAGCATGGGGGAAGTTTTCTGTGTTCTAAAACACACAATTATGTTTATTTTCATGATAATTTAACTTGAATATATAGCTTCGTCGGATCAGATAATAATGGATACAGGGATTTTAAAACATCTCTAAAAATGTTTCACAAACTTGAATTCGTCTTTCAGGGTTATTTTCATTTACCGGCTGCATAAGACGGGGATGATATGGTTTTCTACCCGTTTAGATTAATGTTCAACGTTAATATTGTTATAATGTATCTTTTACTATTTGTATAATGTGTAGTATTTTTATAAGACATTGTTATTTATATATTTAACTTTATAAATTGCTGATATTATTTAATGAAACATTATTTAATTATAAATGTCAAATTGTCCATTACGAATTATTTCTCATAAATACAATTATTCCAACTTAAGATAACTTATCACGCAAATTAAAATTAATTGAAAAAATATTGCTATTTTATTATTATTATTTATAAAAGCTAAAAATGGAAACGAGTGGGTTATCTGAAACCCAAAATGATTTATGTTTAAGAGTTATCAGAGTTTCAATTGGAAAGAAAAGGAAGTTAACATTTTGTAAACTGTAGATTTTGATTGTCAATACGGAAAATGCAATCACAGATTTTAATTATTATCAATGTTGTTTACGACAAAAATTAGTTTTGACGTATAAATTATCTAAATTATTCTATAAAAACGACATTAGGTGATCCATTGAATCAATATATATGCATGCATTTCGGAAACTCATCAAATATAGTGGACATTACACTGACTGTGTTCAAACTAATAACGAATGCATTGTAAGAAGGAAAACAAGTTTCTAAACCAAAAAAGAGGTTTCTGTCCAGTTTTCTAAATGTTAATTAAACATTTGGCGATATATTTCATGTAGTTTTTTTGCATTGCGGAATATTACCATATATAGGAAGTATACATATTTTTATATGCAGATTGCAAAATGTTATCGTACTTTTCCTTATCCTTGAAGCTCAGTTAACTTTTAAACACAAATAGTTTTAAAATGAAATTGAGCTATAATTCATTTATCGATTTAATTTATTTCAAGGTTTGAGCTAACCTACATTTGCTATTTTTGGCTTTTAATAAATACCATATAGGCCTAGATAATGGTTTATTTTCATATTAATCTCCGTATTATTCAATATTAAATGTTGTAAAATTGATTAATCAAAACTTATTATTAAAGAAAATTGACATTGCTAAAGGTTTAACTCGAAGGACAACATCCTATCTTTGACTCAACAGCGTAACCCGAGATAAGAGTTTCATAACCAGGAAGGAATTCATTGTAGTAGTCAGCTGTTCCCAATAGGGGACTCAGCCACTGCCATTGAAGGTGAAGAATATACAGACTGGAGCTAGAAGACATCTGAAGGCGCACTTGGTGGGGAAAAGAACATTGACTTTGTTGACGTGAAGTTAACTGATCTAGAGTGGATTTTCTAACTTTTTTATCGAGAAATTTATCAGAATCAGCAGCAGGAACAATAAAAATTAAACAGAAAATAAAAATAAAAATGATTCTCAAAATAGTAAATTTTAGTTGTAGAGAAAAGTAAAGAAATGGAACAAATTTTTACAGCAACTAAAATATTATAGCTTCCTCATTCCTTATTTCTTATACACGTATTCGTTTCATTCGACGAGCCATAATCCAATTAGAATTTTTCTGAAATAGGTTTATTCGAACAACATGCAAGATATATATATATTGTCACATATATATAGATATAGTTTGTAATAATTAGTGGTTTTTTGGTGCTAAAATTTTGTAATTTTTGTAACTTTAAAATTTTTGTAACTTTTAAATTTTGTAATTTTGTAACTTCTTGTCATAAATTTACGATTACATAAGAGAACAGATAATTAATAAATAAAATCTCCTTTTATTTCTAAATTATATTTTTGATTTGTATGTGACGGAAATAGAAAATTGATATTTTTTTCAAAAAATAATATTTTTATTTTCTGTAGTTACAGATCATTCTTAAATATTTTCAAAAACATAAAAAACGGGTTGTTGTGACATTATTAAATCTAGAATTTTAGTAAAAATTAATTCTATTCCACATTAGCATACATATACAAAGAACTATCAGAGGTAAAATTACTGTCAACAGATTGTAAGTTTTATACATTAAACAAATATAAAAATCTTTAAAAATTCTAATTTCAACGCTAAACATAGAAAATTGGAAAAACCAACTAGCTATAACTTAGTTGCAATAAAACCCATAGACAAAGGAACTTTTAAAACCCAATGATCCAATATTGGATCATCGCACGTAACATGCTCTCGCCTGACAATGATATAATTTAAGAGGACGAATAGTTCAACCAAGACACATTGATAGCACAAGCAACAACGGATGTCGTTGGGGATTTTGACGTGCAATAAGAAAAGGGTCAGTATAAATACGTTCCCTTGTGGTCCGTAGCACCAAAATGCACCTATAATATGCATTTACGTTCTATTTAAAAAAAATACTTTAGGCAAAGTTTGTATCAATGACTCAACATTTTGTATCGATAATTAGTATTTATTAATTAATATTTTATTAAAATAGTATTTTTGCTTTTAAACTTTATGTTGGGATAGGAATTTGTCTTTATACCATTTATTTAATTATTATCTTTTAACAAATTTATTGGTATTCAATTTCTTTTTATATATAATCAAAAAAAAAGTTTTATACAAAAATTTAAACTTCCTAGTCGATTTCGAAAAGTAGGTACCAAATGAAGATCCGGTTTCCACAAAAAGTTTAGCGGGAGAAAATGGGGAAAATAAGCTCTTTTTGATCAGTGTAAAAAGAAAAAAAGACAAAAAGACAAAAACACAAATTCACAAAACCACAAACAAAAATTTATACTTGAGAAATGTGTGATATCTGATATCTAAAAATAGTTAATTATTTACTTGTCCCTTTGAGGTTAACTGATCTAGATTGAATTTTATCATCTTTTTAACGAGAATAGGTTCTGAATCAGGAAAAGAAATAAACAAAATTAAATTATATTTAAAACCAAATTGATTCCCAAAATCTAAACTTGAATTCGGTTAATGTCAAATATTTTGCATAAACTAAATCTTATATATGTAGATGTTAAAGAATTTACTTTTGGTTATCTTTTTTAGTAAATAGTTATATATTGAATACCTATGATTTATTTCATATACATTTAGTTGGGAGAGGTAGTTAGTGAGTTTACAGAAGAATAACGTATTCAACATCATGGTTAAGTGTAAAACACTGAATGTTTTGTACAATAAAATCTTCACGTTTCATTCGACGATGCATAATCCAATTACAATTTGCTAAAATAGTATGTATATATATATATACTTAACCCTACATTTGATCCGTAAGGATCAATCACTAATATTTTAGCTATCCAGACAAAAATGGCTCTTTTCAGACCACAAATGAATCGAATGGAACCTATTCTTTCTTTCAGAAATATACACATTGGGGACCACGTTATGTTAATGGGAAATAGAGAAGCAGATCTTGAATGTACAGATCATGAATATCTATTTGAACACCATGCAATTGTCACAAGAATATGGAGGAATACTTTTGAAATAATTCATTTAAGTAAACCAAAAGTGAAAATTGAAAATAGAAGAAATATTTATTCTTGTTTGTGTTCTGCTTGTCAAAGGTCTGGCATAGAAGTTTCTCGATTGGATTCTGGATACATGGTGAATCAGCAGGAAGTCAAGGTGGATGACTTCCAACAAATGTTTCGTTATTGTTACGAAGCACCGGAAGATTTAGAATTGGATAGAGAGAGAGTCAATATGGCCGAACGATACCTTCACAACAAGATATTGAGAGAAAACGGATTCCAATGTTCCACTTTTGCTAAAATGTGTGGATTACTGTTTCCTGAGCCGGATCTGGAAGTTACTTTTCTTCGTAATTCTGCAAGAGGAGGAATTGTCCTCAGTGTGGTGGGAGTTGGAGTTGCCTGTTTTGCTTCTGGAGTTGCTGCAACTGCTGGAGCCATCTTCATTCCGTTTGGAGTATTGATAACTGCTGGAATGGTGATAAAAGCTTCACAGGAAGAAGGTAATGGAACAAACAGAATTGTAAAAGGAAAAGATATTTTTGTAGGAGGAGTGAAGAATTGTGGAAAAGAAACAGGAGCTGTTCTCGTCGGACTGATTAAAACTGCTGGTGGCCTGATAATCTATCCGATTTCATCAAAAACATTCACTGATGGAAGAGAATTATTGGGTAAGGGAATCTTGAACTATACATCTGGAACACTTGAAATTTTGGAAGGTGGATTTGATGTCATTGCTGGAACCGGGACATTTTTGGTGGGCAATGGAAATTGAATAGATAGAAAAACTTGTTGACAGTGCAATTTTGATTATTTGGTGAGACGTTAATTAGGAATCCTCATAATTTGTTTTTTAATAAGACGACTAAAAATACGTATTAAAAAATTTACCTATTTGTTATTTGTTATTCTGGTGTTTTCTTCCTTCCTTCTATTGAGATTACAATTTTCAATCAATTTACGATATATCTTATTAAAGATATAACAATATACATATATTATAGAACAGTATATAACTATAGTATTATACATAACACTAACAACTCTTCTCTAAAGATAAATCGACATATGTATAGATATAGTTTGTAATAATTAGTGGTTTTCAATTTAAGAAAACAACATTCATTATTCTTAGTATATGTTTTTTGGTGCTAAAATTTTGTAATTTTTGAAATATTTGATATTGCCTATATACTTCTTGTCATAAATTTACGATTACATAAGAGAACAGATAATTAATAAATAAAATCTCCTTTTATTGATAAATTATATTATTGATTCGTATGTGACGGAAATAGGAAATTGATATTTTTTCAAAAAATAATATTTTTATTTTCTGTAGTTACAGATCATTCTTAAATATTTTCAAAAACATAACAACGGGTTGTTGTGACATTATTAAATCTATAATGTTTATAAAAAAGAATTATCAAAGAATTATCAGAGGTAAAATTACTGTCAACAGATTGTAAGTTTTATAAATCAAACAAATATATAAAATATCTTTCAAAATGCTAAATTCAAAGCTAAAAATAGAAAATTGGATAAACCAAATAGCTAATACAATATTGGATCATCGCACGTCACATGTTCTCGACTGATAATGATATAATTCATGAGGACGAATAGTTATATCAAGACACATTGGCAAGTCATTAAGAAAAAGGTCAGTATAAATACATGTACCTTGTGATCCGTAGTCGAGCGAAATATCCACTGAAATATCCACTGACATGTTATCTTACTGTTATATAAATGCTGTATACAATTATTGTCATTATATTGTACATATCTGAATACTAGTATATAAAACAATCTTCATTTTATATTATCTACGTATATATGTTGTATAAAACTAGGTAATGTATTGAAGTAGTATGTAAGGTGGATGTCTACACCAACAAAGAAAAAATTTAACTAGTAAAGGTGCGGAAAGATTTAACTAAAAAGGTGGAATCAACCCCCCCTCGAATTTTTACTAGTTAATTTTCCCGCACCTTTACACGTTAAATTTCCGCGCACATTTACGAAAAAATTTTTGACGAATCGGAATTGAGTATCGAGGTATATGAGGAGGTGTGTGAGTTGTTGATTTCATTCTCCTTCCTTCCGAGCTCTGCTACGGTCGTCTCCTTGACAGTCTCTCTCAATTTTTTATATTAATTTATACATGTCCGATTTCTCCGAGAGCTATTCGGGTATAATCCTTATTTTTCTGTTTAATCATCATAATTGGGACGGTACAATAAGAAGACCGGGCTTAGCTCACTTTTTCATTTTGCAGGAGAGGCTATTGAAGTTAGTAAACTCATTTTTGGCCATTTTTTTATTGCTGATTATTGCAGGCAGAAAGGTTATCTAGCGTTATGCAAAAGTTTGACTTAAAAAAACATTTGCA
>JAUZNC010050645.1:0-15374 GCA_034780395.1 Vannuccia rotundouncinata | reverse complement strand
AATGTTTCTAGAGTTACAGACTTTCAAAAACTACCCCATTTTCAGGTATCCTATACATCCATAGAGCGCTTAGACACGCTAATACCGAAAAGTTTAGATTGATTATAATTCAAAAGTTAACATGGTCAGATATATTTATAGAATATCTAAAATATAGGGAATCAATAAAAATACCTCATTGAAGAAAACCAAACTGAATGATTTTTCTAAAGCATTGTAAGATAATTAGTTGTGTTAATAACGTGTTTTCTTCACTATCATAGCCAACTGTAATTCACAAAAAATGTGGAAAAAAATAATGATTTTTGGAAACAAATAATATTGGAGAACATGATTTTACTTGTTTAATGCACACAAAATAATATTCAAACAGTTAAAACAATTCAACTATTTTAAACAGATAATTTTAAAGTTTCATTAAATATAGCGACAAATAAGCATACACATTGCAGGCACAAATTATTAAACATTAAAAAACAAATAAAAAATTATTATAAAAGATACTTGACCAAAACCAGACATTAAAACTACAAAGATTGATATTCACATTACGAAATTGAAATATTTGAGAAAATTATACAAACAAATTTGAAAATAGAAATATTTTGATAAAATATAAAAACGATATAATTTAAACAATTAAAACGAATTAATATAATTTTACTTATCGTTTCATATGAAGCCAAACATTTCTCAACTTTATATCATTTTATTATTTATATAGTTATGAAACAATTTCATGTAAAAATCTGAGAAAATAAACATTTCAATATCAACATTCACTGATGAAATTTGCGTATGAAGGTGCAGATGTTTCTCAATCAATTCCCACCCCATAGGTATTTATGGTCGTAGATCCATTATATCGATAAATAATATATGTCGCTTATACATATAGAATATAAAATCAGTTAATATATAAATCAGTAAGTCTTATAGTGACCTATGAACCTCATTAACAGATTCAATCAACGAACTTGGATGGTTCCACATATGGAATCTCCGGAATCCATTAAAATTAAATATTTATTCTGATATTTTCTTATCAACTAGAACTTCTCATTATTTTTGTTTATTGAAACCGCTCATATTCTATTTTTAAACGATATGTTTTACACATGTTTTTGTAAAAATTTCATTAAATTAGCGTTCTATAAGTTATTCCCTGAATAAATATTTCCTGGAATTTAATAAATTAAATTACTTTTTTTAAATTTTACCGAAAGTATTCTAAATTCCAGATTAAAAATGTTATTTTCATTTTTATTCGTTAAAACACATATGCTAACGCATGGGTGTATTACTAATTGCCGATTCTTCACATTTAATTATTAAAATGAACATATTTCCTGCCAAAAAAATAGCGGTAAAAACGTTGGGTGCGTTTACTAGCATTTCCGAATTTTCCTTTTTTTAATTGGTCAATTTGTTAAAATTATACTTATAGTTACGTATATTATCAAAAATATATTATTTCTAACATTTTTGATCTATATTACAAAAATTAATTACTTACCCTACTGTTATCCATGTCGGTAGTCTTATTATTATATACAAATTATATTATTACCTATACTGTTATATATCGAGAACATTTCAAATATAACTAACATATTCACCACATATCACAGCTAAGTACTTTATCTCCACTAATCTTTTCCATTAGCGAAAACTGTGTGTCGGACTCCATCAAAAATGATAAAAATGGTTTACTCGAATCATCCCTGGTTGATGTTGGAAGAGATGTGACTTCGGAACCATCCGACCAGACCACCTTGTTCGGGGATATTGGGGCAGTTATGTCCTGGCGAGTTACCGATTGTCCTGGCTTCTTTTTAATACCACTCCAAACTTGTCTGAATAAAAATTCATTTCATAAAATATAAAACCGTTTAACCAATATTTAGAAATAAACATAAATTTGAATAATGTACAATAATTAATATAATGTAACAATAAGTATCGTATGGTTCGGTGACGGTCTCTCAAACACACACATTTTCTTACAATTAACACAATAAATACACTGTACGAATGTTTAAAATAAATGTATGTATTTGTATATCTGGTATTATGTTTAATTTATAATAAAGTTAAAACGATTTATAGATTCATCGAAAAACTATATTACGTTAAAAATAGCATTATTAAAATTATATTTAATTTTTTTCCAATTTATTATTACTGATTTGATTTATGTAAATCTGAATATTGAAAAGCAATACATTATAACAAAAAATTTAGAAAACAAAATACATAATTTCATACTATTTCAAATCTTACATTTGCATTATATTTCATGAAGTTTAAATTCTCTATAATTCTAGCGTCGTGTTTAAATCTCATGTTGTAGGTATTCAAGCATAATTCATTGGCTTTTCCGAATTCCTGCTGCTTTGAATTAAATTAAAACAACGCCTGAGTGTTTTCTGAAGAAGGGTTTTAATATATTTGAATAAATAAGGAATGAAATTCGTTTTTTTTATTTTTAAAAGTTCTTTAAAAATTATTTAAATTATTTTTAAAATACTAGAAATTATATGTTTACCCTAACTGTGCGATTCGCCAACCCCCCCCCCCCCCCATCCCCCTTCTGAAATTTTCGGTGGGATTG
The DNA here is from genome assembly GCA_034780395.1 of Vannuccia rotundouncinata. Lineage (NCBI taxonomy): Eukaryota > Metazoa > Platyhelminthes > Proseriata > Coelogynoporidae > Vannuccia > Vannuccia rotundouncinata. Next base: position 12,760 of record JAUZNC010050645.1, on the reverse strand, counting down.
AAGTTTTCTTATATTGAAGTTTTACTAATTTTAGTGCAACATTTACTTTCATAGACCAATGTGAACGATCATGACAGCGGTTCCATTCCCATCCCCCCAAATTTACCATTTTTCAAAATTTTACAAAAATGGCTATTATACAAATGTAAATTACCAAATACATTATTATAATCATGTAGACTAAATTTTTCAAAAAATGAATACACATCCATTTTTTGATGATTTTAAAATACTTTTTAATAATTTTTAAAAAAAAATTATTATCTTCCGATTTTTCCAATTTTTTGCAATACTATATGTTTTCTACTATAGATATATCTATAGTAGAAAACATCCTGAACTATCATCCTGACAAATTTTATCATCATATCCGACACGTGGAAGCGCGAAAAAGCCGTTTAAAGAATTTACCTCTTCATCTCATTGAAGATATCTGAATTATTATATTACTTTTTTTGTGTTTTCAAAATTTTTTTCTTAATTTTTGTTACTCGTACCTTACTCTTAACAAATAACAAGTTAATTTTAATAGGGGACTAATGTATTTTGTATACAAAAAGAATTAATATATAAATTAAACATATTAAACATATAGGTATCGTTTCCTTGTTTTTTGTAAAGGGTGATACAAAATTTTTGTGATTTTTTAAAGCAGTTTGTATTGGAAAAATTTTATGAACAAGTTTTAACTTACAAACTAAAGAGAATGAAATCGTAAATAATATTATATCCATTCGCCGAGAGTAAAGAATTTGTATGGAAAAACAATGTGGCTTTCTCATTTACAGAAAAAAATATCTTTTAAAAATGATTTGCTTCAGCATTTTATTTGTATAAAAATAATACGGTATTATTGTTATTATTAATTTTGACATAGAGATCGAATATCATACAAATAAATTAAGATAAATTGCTACATTGTTTATTGAATAAAGGAAAAAAAGCTAAAGCTTTCTAGAATGATAAAAAAGCTTTTTTTCTATTTGTAGTTAAACGAATAATTTAATTTATTTCTGAAAGAATAAACGCTTTAGTTGTTGTTGTCAACTCTTTATTTATGCACTAAAACAAATATTGCATATTAAAAAAGCTTTCTATAAGATATCATTTCCGTATTATCAAGTTCTAATTAATCGATAAATTTTTCCACAACTACTCATTTACGAATAAAGCATTACGAATACACCCACTAAAGTTAAGTTTCGATTTGAATGGTATAATTTTCCAAACAAACTGGCCTAACAAACAATATATATTTTTATGGAATTTACTAAATAATTATTTGGAGGTCTAAACAAAAAATCGAACAAAATTATTAATAAACTTTATTATAAGTTAGATAATGTCTTTTTAAAACTTTTATAAAGGCTTATTGTTTTAGAAAATATTTTTAATTTTTCTCTTATAAGAAGAAACAAAAATAATGGAAATATCTACACCATACAAAATTTATAATATATAAATGGAAGGAGATTTTATATAATAGTCTTAAATGGCGGATTATCTTTGTTTATCTTGTGGATAATTGAGTTATTTAGTTATTTATCACAAAAACATTTACTATATAGCATATGGAGCATTCAATATATTATTAGTTATTATTCAATATATATTATTAGTTATATAGATACCTGATAGACACTTATTGATTTTTGCCAATACTTTGATTTTTACCAAGACAGTAAGGGATTTCATTAATATAAATGACCATATTTACTATAGAGCATATTATTGAGAATTAGTATTTTGAATTGAATGCTTAATTAAATATAGTTATCGATACCTGACGAGCACTTATTGATTTTTATCAAGATAGTGGTGGATTTCAATCCTTTTAATGGCTATTAATACTATTAATATTAACTTGATTTGACTATTATCAATTAAATTAAATATATTTATCGATATCTTACATACATACACTTATTGATTTTAACGGATTTGGCTAATTTAACGTTTTTATAGTTCTATATTATATATACAGAATTGGATTTTTCTATTAAAAACTTGAACAAATGTTGTGATGATTTTTATTTTTTTAGAAATAGTTACTTTTAATTGAATAGTAGTATTTCACAATGTTAGGGATTTTAACAAATATTCAGAATATGGTATTATTAGTGCATTTTATTGACATTAGCAAATTGTATCATTTCTAAAAATCACAAATATCATTAAAAATTCCTAAATGTCCACAATTACCAAATTTTCAAATATTTAAAACATTTATCATTTTTTTAATTTCTTCAAATATTCTTAAAAGTTCCTAAATACCCTTCAAAGTTCCTAAATATCCTTAAATGTTCATAAATATCCTTAAAAGTTCCTAAATATCCTTAAATGTTCACAAATAACCTAAAAAATACCTAAACTATTATTTTATTTACATTTAACAGATTTTTACGAAATTTTGAAACATTTAGTACATTTTAACATATTTCAGAAAATTATTACCAATTTTAGCTTTTGCCAAAAGGTCTTCAAATTCCATAAAAATGCATACAAGCGTTCAATTTATAAAATCTTACTTGCTTAAATGATTCAAATAAGACCCAGATTTAAGTAGCCGATCGCTGATTTCAGAGAACAGTAGTAATTTTGAGAAAATTGACCTAAATTTCTGTATAAAAAAGAAAGAGATAGTTTCATAAATTCGTTAAATAATAATTGTTATTGTTTTACATTTTACATCATTCGTATAACATAGAAAGCCAGAACTATAATGTCAACAAACTTTAGACATTTCACAATATTAAAATTCACTTGTACTAATTAACAACAGGAAGAATAATTACGTAATAAAATAAATAAACCCAATGAAAATCAAGTAATAAATCACGTTGTTGAGACTATATTATTTAACTATAATTAAAGACGTTAAGTTTTTTTTTATCTCTCAGAGTTATTGCATTATATCAGTCTGAAAAAATCCTTCTCGCAGGAAGAAACAGTCAAACTGAATTCATTATTAAAAGAATCGAGACGTTTAGAAGGATGAATTTCTACAGGCAACATCATTATTTTCGATTTTCATTTGAATTGCGAACTGTTGTAATAATCATGTTGTGTCTACGATTCCCTCATTTATCAGAAAGTCCAGAAACAACTCTCAGTAAGTTTTGAAATTCATTCGGAATTTGATTTTTTTATATTATTATTTTTAATATATTATATATTTATTTAGATATTTCATTTATTAAAACGTCAATTTTTTGAATAACAAACTAACAATATAATTGGTTTTAATTAAGTATATCAAACTGACATTTTATCTTAAAACTGGGAAATCAATATATCTCATATTTTTAATATTTTGATTGATATTCTAAAGATAAGGGAAGATTGTGTTCAAATGTGTTTTTATGAATGTTTGATAATAATGAAGTTTGGGTGTTTCTAATTTTATTATTGTATTTGTTATAATTCTAACATGAATAATCATTCAAAATATCGTTAAAAATAAATAAAGTTGTACTGTCTTTCGTGGCTATAAGTGATGAGAAAGTCCATTTCTTTGAGGCTGAAATAAAGGTATTCAAATCGTATAAATTAAATGTTGCAGACCTTTAAGTTGAATTATTTTGGAAAAATAATTTTTCGTAATAACTTTTAAGGGTATTTAGGAACTTTTAAGAATATTTGAACGAATTTTAAAAAGGATAAAATTTGTTCAAATTTGTTAAAATGTGCTAAATGTTTACAAAATTTATTGGAAAAGAGTCAAATCTGAAATTTCTTGATAAACTCCCGATTTAGATTTTAGGCATTTTAAAATTTTTTCTACAAACGCTAAAAATATTGAAACAATAAATTTTACAATATTTATATATTTACAATGTGTATCACACCTTATTAAAATATCGTTAGGAACCTCTCTTGAGAATTAAATATATCGTAGAATTTCCCCAAATTTATAAAAAAATATATTTTTATAAATTTGTGAATATTGAAATATAATTTATATCATTGTATGATTGTTTTGATACGCATGATTAAATTTTTTAATAATAATTTCTAAGATAAAATTATATATTTTTAAAAAGTAGTTAAACTTGAATTATAATCTACAAATAGGGTGATTATTGATTTTTATTGGTCCACATATGCAGTATGTTGCTCGAAGCTGGTTTCAGATCGTTTTTTCCACAACCATGGACGAAACTCGGGTTGCAATAAACCCGACCAGAAGTGCATTGGTTTGTTGATAGCGAACGAAAAAGTTGTTCGAATTTTTAATACGATTACTCGTTGTTATTAATTCTGTGTTTCCAATGATAGATATCTATAATAATATTTAACATTCATTAATGTTTATAGATTTTTTTAAAGTTTGTTTAATGTTTGTTCTATATTTAGACTAATAACACAGACACTAATAACATTGGCGTCAGCAAAAGATCTTTGAAATTTATCGATATCCGGGAAATTCGTTGTTAACTCAAAATATTTAAATGTAACTCTACATATGTCGAGAAGTATATCTCAAGCATTTGATTTCTTGTATTGCATTAGTAGGGATTGGCGAGCATTAGTTTCGGGTCGCCGACATTTCATAAGATTTACTGGTTTTTGATTCTTTGTCACGCGAACCAAGAAACATTTCGAAACACATGGCTCTGTTGTATTTGTTCCGATGAAAGCAAAACTTAGTAAAACACAAAACAAAACCATTAAAGTATTCATCATGAATAATTAAAATTAAAATACTTTAGAAATATAGAAACATTTCTGCTTTTAAAAAGTCAATCCTATAGTATACAGAGCCAACCACAAATCAAAAACGAGGATTTTGTAAGTCATTAATATTACAAAATATATTACCAATAACCTTAATAATATTATCTCTACCGAGACTAACAACTTCTGTAAAATCAGTGTACAACATGCTTAGGTACTGAAGACATTGAACAAAAATTAAAATTGTAAGTGTAGAGATTCATTAATGTCAAGTCTCTATTTCGATTAGAAACCGCGATCGTCCAAAGATAACTGTAATATAGTTAACTATATAAATCATTCAATTAAAGGACTATTATGCATATATAGTTATAAAAATAACTTACATATTTCTGTTAATAGTACTATAATCAATGGATAAAATATTAGATCATTCAAGACATTAAGGGATATTATTATTGGTTTGCATGCCAGATTGTAGCGAAAGGTTTGATTACAAAGACGACTTCATTTTTTAGATATCGTGGTAAACAAAAATGAGAGATCGAAGAAAATTATAATGAGAAAACGAAGTTACCGAGTGATAGCATCATAGCTAGTTATAATTATAGTCAGATGGCAAAGTAGAATAGCATGAGTTTTAAGCTACATTGTTTAAATATTATTATTCGCTATATATATATGTAGAGAGTACCCTCAGGCGCTATCTCAGTATCTGTTGTGCCAATGGCCTGTGAGACAGTTTTGAGGTTTGAGGTTATGCCTCCTCACAAATGTGTAGTTGTGATGCCTCAGGTCTTGTTTGATCCTGATCCAAGAAGCATCTCTGTTTATTACATTCTTGACTAACTGAGTGTTTGCTGCAGTCCAAGTTGTCCTGAGGAGTTTAGAGTATGTCACTCCAGGGCTGCTCTTGCAGTTGTAGATGGTATCATTATTCATCAGCTTTTTGTAGATTTGCCCAATGATGTTTTTGCCAGGAGCCTTTACTACAGGAAACCTGATCAGAAAGTTTTAGAATTTGTTGCTTGAAATTCTTGCTACCTTTTTGCTTGTGGTAGTCTAAACCGAAAAACAATCTTTGTTCCCTAGAAAATTGGTTTCTCAGTGCCATCTTTAAAAGTTTTACACTTCTTTTAAGCTTCAGGAAACTCGTATAAAATAAATCTCTTACTAATTTATAATATCTACATACACTATTTGTAACCTAATTACATTATTTTATTTTATATAGAGATAAGTGTATGTAGATATTATTGAAAATAATTTTATTTTTGGGAATGGAGTTTTCGAACATAGATTTAACAATATTATTAAAACATAAATTTAACCCCAATTATGAAAAATCTTAAAATCTGGCGATTTATAAACACTAAAATATACTAATCCTCCCTTTTTGGGACACTCTGTATATATATATATATATGATAAATTATTGAAAACATTAACTCTTCTATTCAGGCAATTCTGAGCAATTGTGGACAATGATGTCTGAAGTGTTGATGTACAACGAAGCCAAATCCTTCTGCACAAGTCTTCAAATGAGAATAATTCAGTTTGAAGACGACGATAAAATTTTAAAGATATTAAACTATCTGATAACTAACGGAAATGGTGAAACGTAAGATTTCTACTGTTTGGAATTATTGGAAAGATAATATAAGATTTTACCTTTAGATAAGTATAATCTGCTGTGTAATATGATATAATGTTTATAGTGATGCACCTCAATGATTTAATGTTTAACAACTCACAAATAAAATTCCATTTTGATTGATGAGCATAAGATGAATCATATTAATATTAATCAACAGCACAGTTCAAACGATTATTCATCATTCCATATTTAACCTCCAATATACATTTTAACTTAGATTATATTATATAGAAAAATCATAACAAATAAACGGCAGATTAACAAAGAATTATCTTAAATTTTAGGGATGTTGCATATATATAACTTAAGATTATGATGTAGAATTCTTAAAGATTTGTGGTCTGTATCAAAGAATCAAATAATTTTCTGACTACAGAAAGATATGGAGTGGTCTTATAAAGATGGCGGGAGAGGCCGTTACTGTCCCGGATATAACTGCCCCAATAACGCCGAACAAAGTTGTCTGGTCAGATGGTGCAAACGTCACGTCTCTGCCGACAGCATCAACACTGAAGACGTTTACGGGAAAAGATTCGAAAAAACAATATTTCGAATTTTTGATGGAGACTGATGCTCTATTTTCGCTAACGGAAAAGACTGATGTTGACTCAATGGCAGTTCTTTGTGGTTTGTATCAGTTTTTACCTTTTTCATTACTATAAAGAGCTAAAAGTTAGCAAAGCTGCATGTATTTGTGCAGAAATATAAAATTATATTTAGTTGACTGTAATAATAAATAAACAGAGTAGATTCCACTTTAAAAACATTTTTTAACAGTTTTATTTCAAGAAAGTGTTTATAAGTAAATTGTCGTTTTTTATCACACAAAATGAATCCTTTGTTTGAACTGTTTTGCTATTTCGCTGTCTGATAAGTAAAGAGAGAAAGGTTTGTCTCAGGAGTTCAATGTAATTCATTCGAGTTATCAAACCTTCACAAATTTGAAGTAATTTGAACCAGATATGGTGACATCAACAAAACCAACATTTGCTCCCTTTCTTGTAACCGTTTGAGAGTTTCAAAACAATCAGCATCCACTGATAACCACGATCCTTTGAATTTGTGAAAGATCCACAGGCAATCATTCGGATCATTACTGTTACAAAATTCCAAAGTATTTTAATATGATTATTCCAAAGTATTTTTACTTACTGTCTTTTGATGAACTTTGTGTACAAACATAATTTCAAATAAGCCTATATATAAACTAAAAATATAAAACCATAAAAATTTGACATAATCAATCAATATGAAAAGAAGTTTTCACCTTAATGATTTTAAATATTTATTTTTGAACTGTTCTATCAAATATAAGTTAATTAAATTGAAAATAAAACGCTAAAATCTACTGCAAAATGATTTCTGTAAAAGGAAGAAAGAAATGTCTACATAAATTTGTGAAATTATAATGTTTAATGATTGACATTATTCGTATAACAGAGAAAGCCAGAACTATAATGTCAATAAACTTCAGACATTTCACAACACTAAAATTCACTTGTACTTATTGACACTGGATAATTATGTAATAAAATAAATAAAACCAAACAAAATCAAGTAATAAATACAATATAATTAATTTATGCTGTTGAAACTATATTAATTAACAGTAAAATTAATTAAAATGCGACAGAGTATATGGACAAGCTACTTTCTATTCAGAAACAAGTTTCATAAAAGATCATTCCAAAAATAATTACAGACGTTAGGTTTTATCTCTCAGAGTTATTATTGCATTATATCAGTCTGAAAAAATTTTTTTCGCGGGAAGAAACAGCCAAACTGAATTCATTATTATAAGAATCGAGACGTTTGGAAAGATGAATTTCCACTGTCATTGTCATTATTTTCGATTTTCATTTGAATTACGAACTGTTATAATAATCATATTGTGTCTACGATTCCCTCATTTATCAGAAAGTTCAAAAACAACTCTGAGTAAGTTTTGAAATATTTGTTCATGTAAGTCGATAACGGTCCAAAAAGGTTTAATCAATTCATTCGGAATTTGATTTTGTTTGAATTATTATTTGTAATATATTATATATTTATTTAGATATTTCATTTATTGAAACAATTTTTTTAATAACGAACTAACAATATTATTGCATTTATCGAAGTATATCAAACTCGGAAATCAATATATCTCATATTTGTAATACTTTGTCTGATATTATAAAGGTAAGTTTTCATGTTTGATGAATGTTTCATGAATGTTTGATAATAATGAAGTTTGTATTTTTTCTCTGACAAAGAGTTTGTGTGTTACTGTGCGTTTATTATTGTATTTGTTATAATTCTAACCGAATAATCATTCAAATTGACGTTAAAATTAAATAAAGTTAAATAAGAGCATCTCCATTTTTGTTCAAACAATTCTATTTTTAAATAAATATAAAGCTAAATATACACTAAATCAAATAAAAACGCTACAAAATTGCCATTTAATTGAAACAATTGACTACATGTATTTCACTAATAATTATTAAAATAAAACTAGAAAATCTTATTTCATACGAATTTTAATAACAAATTTATTAAGGATAATTTAATTATTTAAATATGTATTTCAAATAGTAATTACTCAAATTGTAATTTACTGGTGTTCAAAATTATTGCTATTATTTAGAAGACTACATATATTATATATGTTTTGGTTTTAAATTGCTTCCAATTATCAAAAAGAATTTAAATACATTCTTTTTCCTTACAGTTAATATTGCGAACTTTAGTTATAATGAAATATACTACTGTTCAAATCCCTTTATATAAAAAATACAACTAGTGATTTAATGAATAATAATAATTGACGATAATGTTACTAAATATCTTGAAATATAAAAATGCTGATAGCGATTAAAATAAATAAATATTAATGAGTTTAATGAATTTATCTTATTAATTTTATCTGTTAGCTATATTTAAGAAATTATAAAAATTTGTAATCTACTGGAGATGTTATTATTGAGAAAATTAATTTGTTATTTTTTAAACATATTCATTTATTAATTAAAATCTTACTTCTAAAACAAATAAGTAGCATATTATAAAGTAAAAGTATGAATAAAATATTCTAAGAAATCCATCTCATCTTTGATTAACCTGTTAAAATATTATAATATAAATCACGCACAGAGTAATATAATTTTATGTGTGACACATTCTTAAGAAAATACATCAAATTTGTGAAAATACTTAAATTACACAATTTTGAGTCAATTTACAATATCTGTAATGTTACTAAAGGTTATATTTGAGAAATGCATAATATTTATACAAATAAATTATTAACGCTTTTTTTAATAAATAAATTACCCATAATATATTTTGTAATATGGGTTCTTCTACTCTTCTACAAACTATTTTATGAAACATTATTTAAATTGTATTTATAAAGAAAGTTATTACCTCAATAGAATAATCCTTGAATAGAAAAACATATTTTCATACTTTATTCAATCTCGACGTAAGTGGAGATCAACGAAATTCGACTGTTCTCATTTTTCTCAGACATGAAGTTAGCCATTCAATTATATTTATTGTTATCTAGGTAATAGCTGTTCACATTAAAAAATTTAAATTTAATTCCCGAAAAAGTTATGATCACATGCAGTATAACAAATTATACAATGAGAGAGAAGATGGTTTATTTAACTAAACGACAATAAAGCATTTACGATAAAGAGTTAATTAAGAGTTGTCAGTTGTGATAAATGTCGGCATTTTGAAGTTTGCACGCGGCGATGATGAACGATTTGGCTCTGGCTGTCGCGCCACGGAGTTGCTTCTTTTAGGGGCCTTTCGGCTTACCAGGAATAACGTACTCCAAACACCAATAACATCAAAGAGATCACCACAGCGAAAAGAAGTCCACAAACTGGAAAATAACTAGCCTCAACCTCGCTAACTCGACAGGGCAGGGCTGTCTTCTCTAGATAGACTACCCCTGACAACTATACAGGCCATGCCCAATTCCCATTCGACTGTGATTCCCAACAGTTCGGCCGTTTTGACATGCTAGATTTCTACACAATTGATGGTAACTATTAACTCCAATGTTTTACTTGTGCTGAGAATCATGTTATTATTATTTGACCATTGTAGAACTCGTAACACAGCAAATTGGATTTGAGGAACGGGTCACTTCCATCATGATTTGCTGCAATCGATATGATGACATCATCGAAGTAAATGTCATGTTCCACAGTGGGCACAAGGTCTGCAATATAATTCGGCTATAGCCATGGACCGGTCCCTATACAATGGGTGGACCCAGTGCAGATCTCTGAGGGCCACCTCCTGTTACTTCTGTATAGGTTGACACTGAAAAGTGAGTTAGTGATTTGTGTTGTGTTTATTAATTGTTTCATAATGATAATTAAATGTTCTGATAATTTATTTAGGTCATATATAACAATATCAATAAAATAGCTATAATATTTTCATACTACTTTTTATATTGTTAAACTTTATATTATACTTAATAGTATTATATTTATATTTCAGTATTTATATAATACATTAATATTATTATATTCTTTTATATACTTTTATTATAATTTAATTTATTTATATTTCTAATTTTATTACTTAATATTTTTATTTAAAGAATTCGAATATTTCTTTGGAAAATATATGTTTTCACACTCTGATAGATTGTCATTTGTATGATATAAATTTAATGCTAATACCTTCGGATGTTTCTACCTTTCATTATAGTTTAATCATTACCTTATTTAACATATTTTTAAATTTAATTTTCGATTGACAAAATTAAAGTTTGATTGGAGTAATTACAGTTTTTAATTATAGCTAATAACTAAATAATTCGACATAAGCTGTTTCTGAAACTATTAATATTTTTAAGTACAAATTATATAAGGGGCTACTCAAAGATTGCAATACTATAATATACAGGATATTTAGAAATTTAATTGTAAATGTCAGATTCTGATATTCGAATTATCAATATAATGGATGATATATAATGAATCAATATAAATATTTATTTGTAAAGCGTTCTATTAGTTGTGTGATTAGTTTAAATATATCTATAAATTATAATATCTATATTTGAATATCATGTTATATAATACAGAAATTAAAGAAACCGTACAAAAATAACTTTACAAAATTGTTCTTATTTATCTGAAAGAAAGAAGAGATCCTAGAACTTATTTTGAGAATTTATTTATTATTTATCTTTTATGTTCTAAAAGTTTCATTTGTGTTTAATAAATATAACTACCAAAAGCATACGTTTATAATATACAAGTTGTTTCATAATGCCGTTCTTAAATATAGGTAAAATCATATATTTTAAAATTGCAGAAGTATTTTTTTATTTTAAACGTGCTAGTCATTGGAACACATGTTCAAAATACAATCATCCATAGTCAATGCAACAAATGTTTAAAATACGAGCATGATAGTCAATGCAACAAATGTTCAAAATACAAGCATCCATAGTCAATGCAACAAATGTTTAAAATACGAGCATAGTCAATGCAACACATGTTCAAAATACAAGCATCCTGGTCATTGCAACACATGTTCAAAATACAAGCATCCTGGTCATTGCAACAAATGTTTAAAATACGAGCATCCATAGTCAATGCATCAAATGTTTAAAATACGAGCATCCATATTCAATGCAACAAATGTTCAAAATACAAGCATCTTGGTCATTGCAACACATGTTCAAAATACGAGCATCCATAGTCAATGCAACAAATGTTTAAAATACGAGCATCCATAGTCAATGCAACAAATGTTCAAAATACGAGCATCCATAGTCAATGCAACAAATGTTTAAAATACGAGCATCTTGGTCATTGCAACACATGTTCAAAATACGAGCATCCATAGTCAATGCAACAAATGTTTAAAATACGAGCATCCATAGTCAATGCAACAAATGTTCAAAATACAAGCATCCTGGTCATTGCAACACTTGTTCAAAATACGAGCATCCATAGTCAATGCAACAAATTTTTAAAATACGAGCATCCATAGTCAATGCAACAAATGTTCAAAATACAAGCATCCTGGTCATTGCAACACATGTTTAAAATACGAGCATCCATAGTCAATACAACAAATGTTTAAAATACGAGCATCCTGGTCATTGCAACACATGTTCAAAATACGAGCATCCATAGTCAATGCAACAAATGTTTAAAAATACGAGCATCCATAGTCAATGCAACAAATGTTCAAAATACAAGCATCCATAGTCAATGCAACAAATGTTCAAATACGAGCATCCTGGTCATTGCAACACATGTTCAAAATACGAGCATCCATAGTAATGAGAATGTAGTCGACTCTTTCAACGCAGAAAACCAATTTTTTTAATTCATGGGAATCGGTGCACCTCCAAATCTCCTAATAACTTTATTTTTACGCTTCCTTCTATTTTTCTAA
>JAUZNC010050634.1:0-15376 GCA_034780395.1 Vannuccia rotundouncinata | reverse complement strand
TCCTTGTAGCTTCAAAACTGTGGCCTCCAACTTTACACAAACAAACAAACAAACACTTCATTTTATATATATAGATGATAACCCTTTAGACTCGGGTATATACAAATTAATTAATAAATAAATTGACACATCATATAAAATACAAAGGTCTCATGGTTCGATTATCTATGCACTATATTATAGCCGCGTTACACACCATAACTACTTCAAAGCAATATATTCTTCGCTGTCGATTACAGGATTATTGTTTAAATTAATCACAATGTCAACAAAATTATGTAATGAATCCTACATCAACATTTCAAATCCTGACGATGAAGATAACGAAGGTAATCTTACAAAGTTTAGAAGGAAACAATATTTGAAATAAACTGTTATATCAAATAGATCGAAATTCATGAAAAAATTCATAAAATGCAATAGTTATTTTTGTTAAATATAGATTTCGTATTCTGAAATTGAGTTAATTTTATAATTTTTTATTATTAATTACAAAAACAATTTGCAAATATACTAATTTAAAAACATAACAAAACTTAAAAATATATATTTTAGATCTCATATTCAGATATGTGCGCTTTGTGGATTTTCATTTCATGCTAGAAAAAACACAGAATAGTGCCCCAGAATCAACACAATTGATAAAGGAAGTTCCATGTTCCACTGAAGCTACACAACAACAACCTCTCTTGATAAAGGAAGTTCCATGTACCAATGAAGCGACACAACAACAACCTCTCTTGATAAAGGAAGTTCCATGTACCAATGAAGCGACACAACAACCACCTCTCTTGATAAAGGAAGTTCCATGTTCCACTGAAGCTACACAACAACAACCTCTCTTGATAAAGGAAGTTCCATGTTCCACTGAAGCGACACAACAACAACCTCTCTTGATAAAGGAAGTTCCATGTACCAATGAAGCGACACAACAAGAACTTCTCTTGATAAAGGAAGTTCCATGTACCAATGAAGCGACACAACAACAACCTCTCTTGATAAAGGAAGTTCCATGTTCCACTGAAGCGACACAACAACCACCTCTCTTGATAAAGGAAGTTCCATGTTCCACTGAAGCGACACAACAACCACCTCTCTTGAAAAAGGAAGTTCCGTGTTCCAGCTCTGAAAATTTCAAAACAAGTAATTTATAGTTCCATAGTATAAGTATCAATATTTTTTAATAACTAAAGGTTTTAAATATTGTTCAACGGTTTCGAAATTGTATATTTGATCCATATTGCATAATTTTGAGGAATTATGATGAATGATATAACATTTCATATAATGATGAAACTTTGTTAAACATCTAAATTTGTCGTTAGAAAAATTCAATATACAAAATGAAAAATTTATTATTAATTTATCCTAAAAACACAATTATTTATTTAAATTTTATTTTCAGATAGATTTATAAATGATTAAAATGCGAAGAGTATAGGTACAGCAAAGTGGAATTCTAAAAACCGTTCTTTTCCTATAAACGAGAAATAATTAACAGAGATATATATATATATATATATTAATGCTTTATACAAATGTCTGTTAATTTATATATCTCGTTTATTTTTTTACATAATTTAGATAATATCTTTAACAATACATAAATTGTACATCAATTTAAATCCCAATACATCAGTTATTATAACAGGAAATAATATATCGTATTATACCTTTTCAACTTCAAATTGGTCATAAGTAAGTTCAAATTAGTCAGCTGACCGTTAACTAGTTGAAAAGAAAAAATCCGTTAGTCAGCGGTATATTAAAGTATAATAATTTCAAATAAGTAAAAATAAATTCAATTTAGTCATATGTATAGTTTAGATAATTATCGACAAAATACAATACACATTTTAGAAGTCATGAGCAGGTAAACTGCGAATACTTTAGAATATACATTAAACAAAAGTTCCTCTTCACGGAGGTATTATATTGGAACATAGGTCATCGTGTGATTGAACCAACGGAAACATTTATTATGTTTTATCTCATTTGTGTTATCTCTGGCAAACCCTGTTCGACTTCATGCTTCTGAATCTGACGTTCGTGGAGAGTCACATGATCGAATATTGGGGTGGTTCATGAAATCGCTATTGGATCTCAGGTTCAGCTAGACGTCTCTAAACAGCAATATTGAGACAAGATATTTAGAAAAGGTAAATATTTTGGTAAATAATAATCCACCATCATAATCCACATACTTTTTCCGTGGGTTGATCGTTAACCGACCATATAGTATTTCCATTTCCTCCAATAAGTTAAGAGAAAATGACTTTCGTCATTCTGCCATTAAAAACAACATTGTTAATAAGTTCTAGTTGCGGACTATTGGCCAAACAGATTGTGGGGTTTCTTTCTCGTGGACCTTCTACTATGCGAACAGTTCTTTGCCCTTAGAGCTCGACCTTTCGAGCGCGATGTTCATAAGTTGAAATCGAATTCATTATCAAGTAACTTGTGTTGGTTGAGTCCATCATGCATTACCCACTTTGTATAATCCCTATATATATGCTCAGCTTTTCTCTCGGACGTCGTCTTTAGGGATGTAAAATGCTCCCTCAAAACGGTTAGAAATTAAACGATGACACAGCAAACTTGGACTAATATGAACTTACTTCACAACAATAGTCAATAATTCTAAATCGGGTTGTCGATGACTACTTTGAAATTACTTTTATCAATTGCTTATACGTGTATTATTCGTTTCGCTGACTAATTTAAACTTGTTTGAACTTACAATTATGACCACTTTGAAGTTGAAAAGGTATGTGATAAACTTCTACCCGATATTTAAAAAAATTATAAATCGCCCTATATAATATAAATATATATTAAGACACTCTATGGACATGTTTGTGTTAAGATCAGTCTTATACTTTGAAACGAACATGAAATTATATTTTGCAATTAAAAATAATTATTATTATAATTTAAGAAGCAGCATTATATCAAAATATAATAAAATATGTAAATTGACTTAAGAATAATGTAAAAATGTGAAATTAATTTTTTTACATGTATCTAAAGTTCTTGTTTGATTAATTATAAATAGTTAAATAAATTTAAAAAACTCAATCCTAAAAAATATGGTGGTTTATTTTCCATTTCAGAAAAAGAATCTAAACATATCAGTTCTGACTATGAGTTAAAAGAAGTTAAAGATGAAAATAAACATTGGATGCGTTGGTTTCGTCATTATAAAAAATGGGTTACCATGAGAACCTGGAAATCAAAAGATGATTTGATCAACCAAATAGACGAATTCTTAATCATCTTGACAGATGTAGATTTGTCAAGGTTTAAGAAGAATATAATAAAATGGAATTCTGAAAACAGTTCTTTTCCTATAGTAACGCTTTATACAAGTCATAAAGGGTCGCAATTATTCTTTTCTCATTCATACAACTTTGAAAATTTGGAAAAGACAAAGCTATTTAATCAGTGTGTACCTCTTTATAACATCCTTGAAATTGAGCTTTTAAACATACCTTGTGAGAATGTTAATTTGCCCAATTTAACATATCGAGGATCAATTGTCACTGAGAATGAGTTGACCTTGATTCGTCAGCTATTTGGTGTTCATCCAGTTCTGCGAACTTGGATCCCAGCTGTGGGCCCATTCATATCCACCAGCGAATCGTCAAATAAAGCACGAAATTTTGCGAAAAATGGAATCTCTAGTGTCAGAAAGTCTTTTAGTGGTGCTCAGCCCATTCTCTGGAAGTATCGAATAGTTTCTATGGGCGACAAATTAAAACAAGAATTTAAAAGATTTTGTCCTAATAGTGGATTGGTGCCAACTATTTATGGTTTGGAGGAATATTCTGACTTTCCCGATGAAAAAGAATGGCTTCTAAGAGTGCAACCAACATTTGTAAGTCTTTTGTAAACTCTAAAAAGTAAATTAACAATTTACTGTTACTTGTATAATGTGTTTGCTTTTATTTATTAAAATCTCATACATTAATAATATTTACTAAGAATATATTTTTGTAAAACTCGTTTCTTAAAAAAATATTTTCAAAATTTGGGTAAATTAAATATTTGAATAATCTTTTATTGAATTTACGAGTGAAACTATTTTATCGCTATTCACGCAATTACTATTCAATCCCCCGATTCAGCTCAATAACTATACAGAGAGATATCATATAAAACTGTTACAGAAGTTATACGACCTTGATGTCGTAAATTTTTTAAAAATAATTTATGCTGCTGTGTAAAAATAGCGACTTCCCATTTAATTTGTTAAAATTTGATGTGTATTTGATAATCAATTCAGAATAAATTAGGTTTGGCTTTTCTTCTTAAATTATTAAAATGCAAAAATTCAAATCTAATTCATTTCGATTAAAGTCAATTCAAATTTAAATATAAATCAATACTTCTAGGTATGTATAAAATTACAGAGCTAAAACTAAAAAAAAAATTATTAAAGATATTAAAACAATTTTGCCTTTAGGTTAAATTAACTGAACAATTTTTATAAATTTAGAATAATAATAACTGTAACTTTTTAAATCGCCGATTATTAAAAAGAATTCGGTAAAATTATTCGAATTAAATTTCACTAAATCTTTTAATTTTCAAAATTTTCAAAAATATTTGATTTATTGATTTTATTTCAGATCCATTTTGTCAAAACAACAGACTCAATTTGCGAAATTGAATTGATCATTCTTGATACTTATTTGCAACACTGTGACAGTGAATGTGATCAATTTGTTTTTTGGATGATGAAGAATCACATCATCGAACAAATTCCGTCCTCGGCCTCTTCAAAAGAAAATGTTGTCTTACGAGAGGATTGTCTTCTTTGTCTATATGAAGATTTGTTGTCGGCACTATCAAACATACCGGTGGATACACATGCGACTGCCCGAAAGATGCTTTTGAATCAGCGCTGGCAGCTGCTGTTGCGAGGAATGACATTTAATTGTGATAAACAGAGATTTCTGCGTTGGCTACTCGCTTTTCAAAGCAGCAAGTCGCATGAAAACACTCACTGTTGGTCGTATGTTGCCAGCCAATCAAATGTTCTGGAAAATTTGATGAAGACATTTCTGTTGAATATTATGGATAGTCAGCTTAAATCACTGGAAATTCCCATCGCTGAAGATAGTATCGGTGAGTTCAACAGGGCCGTCAATGATCACTACACCGTCTTTAAAGCAGAACTTATTTCGATAACTCGGAAAACTTTACCAGATGTTGAAATGTTGCTTAAAGATGATTTTGTGACATTTTTAACCACCTCAAAACTTCAAATATTCTTGAAGATTATGCCGGACTGTTCGTTATACATGAGTGAATATTATCGTCGTTTGGAATCTTTGAAGACATTCTGGAACATGGAAAGTCAACACGAAGAAACCATGTATAAACATTTCAATTTACATTTTTTGTCCAATTTACAAAATTTCAGAGAAAGTTCAGAGTTCCAAGAATACTGGAATAAAGTAAAACATGTTCTAACAATCACACGCAATCTGGATGGTGACGCAATTGAACATTATTTAAATGACTTGATGATGAAAGAGAAATAGCCCCATTGTAAATTGTGGCTTTCTGTGTCTTACAAAAACAACTAATTGCATAATTTACGATGACGAAACATATATGTCTATATTTCGAGTTAAAGTCAATTTAACTTATTCTAGAAATTATCCTACCAATATTTAATCATAAAATTATTCCATGAATAATGCTATTTCTGAATTAATTTATTCGTGGTTGGTGCATTCAGCTGAGAAATATTTAAATTTAGGTTACTTACATAAAAAATAAACTGTTATGAAAACCATTGATATATGACTATATACTTATTTGTAAGCTATCTAGATATAGTCAGTTCTGTTGTGTATTTTCGTGGGATTTTCTTGGGGATTAGGAAAACTATACATTTTTGAAAACTAAATGGTATAAGCAATCAGAAAACCGATGTTTCCATTTGCACAGGTATCAGCATGATGGCCATCTTGGATTTTTCAAAATGGCTGCCAGAAAATGCATATTTGTCCATATCTCAGCTTCTAAATAAGATAGAGCTTTGAACTCAACACCTAAATTTACATTTTTAAAGGAAAGGAATCCAACGAAACCAAAATAAAGTGACTACCTCTGACTCAAGTAACAATTTGCTGTATAGACTTACTTTTATTGTGAGCACAAATATGATTTCCACAGAACTGTAGTATCTTTGTAGTAAGTATTAGTCATAGATATGGATTTTCTTTATTTTTGTTTTTATAAAAAGTATATTTATATCTATGGTATTAGTCAAAACAATAATGTATTTGTAGAAGGATTTATTGTAGCAATGACATAGTATTAAGACAGTAATGGTGAGACAAGTACATTTGTATATTGTCATGTGATTCATGTATTATGTAGAAACAGGATGTTCAGTTCTCATTAGTTCTTACTAATTTAGTAATATATAAACAATATTCAATAATAGTATAGTATAAATAAAACAAGAACTCAATGCCAACTGAAGTTGTAGTCATTTTGCATTAAAAGAACTATTAAAACAGGTTTACATTTCAGAGACAGAGAGGTACAAAAACATGTTTGTAGGCCACATGTAGTGAGCATGTGGTCTCTCAGTCTGGATAGCTTCTACACAATGTCCTCATCGTCGTCATCGTCATCCTCATCATCTCTTAAATGTGTATTGTTCTGGGAGTCCTCATCATTCTGGCACTGGCTGCCACACTGACAGAGATCTGTGCAGGTCAAGTTTTTTCGTTCTGCAGGAGCATCACGCAGAAGAACAGTCTGCTTTGCTCTGGCATCTGACCATCTCCACGATGGCTTTTGGAGCTGGAAGGTTATCTGTGGTAGTAGGTTTCAGCCGGCTATCTGCGTCTTTGAAGTACCCATTCTCCAGGGGATCCAACTGTGCATCCTGGTGAGCGATGGCTGCCTGTCCCTACATCTGTGCCTGGATGTGGACTCTCAGGATGTGTTGCTTCAAAGACCCGATTGTTGGAGGTAGCTTGTCACTCTCTGCCATATGTTTGGTTAACAGGTGCCAAAGCAGTTCTAGGATCGTCCTGAGGGTGATGCCCTTGGGTGCGTAGGCTGCACATACGAATCCTGCCAGCGTTGACAGCACGCCGTCAGTCAATTCTGCTTCTTCTAGCATTTGCAGCGCATTGATGACATCCTCATCGGTTCAAAGATACGCCTGGAGGCATGTTGCCTTGCCAACACGGGAAAAGCGTCCGGTGTTGTCAGCCCCAGTGAAGGCATGGAAGGCAGGCAAAGCCTTCACTCTTGCGGGACCAAGGGCTTTCCACACAGTCCCGATGTGCACAACCCCAGATGTCATATACACTGAAGTGTTCTTCAGTAACAAGTCGTAGTTTTCTGTGACTAGCACCAGGACGTCTGTGTCAGGTGAGAAGAAGACCAACTGAGAGTAAGAAGGGTTTCTCTGTGAGGCTAACACTGCCTAGTGGATCAGCAGTATATCGGCTTCTTCGTGATTGTTGTTCTCAAAGTACAGATCTTTGTTGCTCCTGGTGTGTCCAGAAGCAGAGGTGATGATCAGCTTGGGGGATTCCATGTTATACTCCAGAGTTTTGGAAGCAAGGTAGTCAGTCAAGTCAGCCTTCGTGTTGTCTTGGAAGAGGAACCTGCTCATCGGGATGTGCTTGATGTTGGTGTCATCTCTCACTTGATACTGCACAAGAGCTTGACCATCTGTTTGCTTTTCCCTTGTTGCGCTCTTGAGAGAGTCTGCCTTGTAGGTGTCAAAGAAGAGGACGATCTCATCATAATCTTGTGTGAGAGACATCAATCTGTCATTGAAACACACTCAAGTCCTTCACTGTCACTACAGTTGCTGGTTTCTTGGTCAGCCTCTGCACAAGTACCATGCCATCCACCAGGTCTATTTTCCGACTTGGAAAGTTGCTGGTTCCTGTTTCCATCGCATCTTGTTGGTCCTTGTCCTTTGCCAGCTTGATGAGGAGATGGCTTAATTTGGACTTGTATTGACATGGCAGTACTGTTCCATCTTGTGCAAACAGTGCCCTTGGCGTCAGTGTGAATTCATAGTTCCCGATGACATCTTTCTGGTTGATGTCTCTGTTTGAACGGGCTAGAATCATCAGCCTCCCGTACAGGTCTTTTGTCTCCTTCAGATCAATAGTCTTGTCTCAGAGTTTTACTGTTGTCTTCTTGCTTCCAGATATGAACATCTTGTTGCTCTCTTTCTTCACTGGGGCCCAGATGCTGACCTCTCCATTGATTCTCTCTGCCACATAGTTTTCATAGAGCTTCTGACCAGTGATGTCAGCATTCAGGATCTGTGGAACATACTCATCAGGAATGTAGGCATAGGTGATGATGTTGTACAGCTTGTTACCCTCAGCTGTAAATGGGTTTCCGTGACTGAGTATGGCTGTCTTGATCTTGCAACAGCACGAAGTGCTATCTTGACCGCACTTGGCCCAAGCTCATGGTGCTCTGCACTTCTGTCTGTGTCCATGTTCAGTTGACTCTTGAAATTCTTGGAGAGACATGAAAGCTCTGGAGTGGCCATGAAGAATCGCTGCCGGGCATTGGCATTGGTTGAGATTCCTATGAGTCCAGAGTGGATCTTCATCATCTTGTTGATCTGTTCGCAGGCGTGGTCTGCCCCAATGGAGACAAAAAGGATGCTGCTCTTGGTGACGGATATATTGCCAGTTTGGAGCTCTTTCCAGGTCTGTGGGTAGTCGGTCTTCAAGTCACGCATGTCTTCGATCTTTGTTCTTTCCATTCTTCAAACGTTTAGATGACTTCAGCAGTAGTCAAAATTTGAAGGAAGTTGGTGTGCGCTTGTTTGACGAATTTAGCCTTCGTGACTTTCTGAGTCTCTGAGCAGGCAGCTTCTACTTCCTCAGCAGCAATCACAGTAGCACACTTCAGTTCTGGGTTGTCCTCAAAGAACAACTGGAAGACCATCTCATAAGTGTGTCGAAAATATGCAACAATTAATATAAAAGGGTTGATAAAAGCTATACATTATTGGTATATTTTGAAACGTCTTTTTATTCTGTCAATGAGAACATTAAAATAACTGGTTATTTGTAACAAATAACAAATGTTATTTGTTACTATACTAGCTAAGCATGTCTTTCTTTATTTTTATAATAATCTTATAAAGTATTATACTTTTTATTAAATTTAAAATTACATTAATTAATAAATAGGTTAGATTTATGGAATTGTTAGTACCAGCAAACAAATTATGACGCTACGAAAAGTATATTTCACATTTTCTTATTCTAAATGTGTAAATGCTTGATATGACATATTTTTTATTATTCGTTTTAACATTGCATAGAATAACATGTGAAAAGTATCTTATAAACATATTCAAATGAGTGTAAAACTTTTATTAGATGAAACATTATCGAACCAAAGCAAATTTAGAGAGTTGAAACTGATATATTCAAGATAAAATAAAAATAATATAGATACAATCAACTTCATAAAAAAATTCTATAATTTGAAGACTTAAAGGCACCAAGGCAGTGCTGATATTCTGTTGTGGGTGTTTTTTTACAAAAGGAGGAATTCTTTTCATGTCTGGATGTTGATGTGTTGGTGGTAGCGAAAGACGAGCTCATCTTTCGTAGGTGCTATACTGAAATTGTTGTGCAGATGGTCACTTTTATTAAGTAATCCTCTGAATGTTTAAATTCTGATCGACTTGAAATGGGAAGAGACATATTTTTATTTTTAAAAAAGATTTTAATTATGAAAATTGTTAAGTTCTTTTTGTTTAAGTGTAAAGTTCTCCTCAATTTACCAAAATTTATAATAATTTATATATATTATAAAATGAGCCATCATAGTTCCATTATTCGAAATACCAATATAATATGAAGCTATATAAACCGACTGGATTGCCATTCGTCAAAGATCCTGTTTAAAATATACCATCATGGTTGATATAAAGTTAGCAGATGATGACCTACAAATATTAATTCTTAAAACAAAATTGAAACATAAGGAAGGACTTATATTTACAATTGTTACAATTTAACTTATATTTATAAGGTTTATTAAAATTAAGAGAATAGTATATTATAGATAACAAATTTTATTTTTATTTATATATTTAAGCATTTTATAATTATATTTAAAAAAGTAGTTTCCCTAAAATCAATAAATTTTAGATAAAATAAATATTTCATATACTACTGATTAATATATAAAAGTAGCATAAAATACATAACTTTAATAGAATGGAATAATATATATATATATAACAATTTTATGAAATTTGAGTAATTAAAAGTAATTAATTAAGTATTTTAACTTTTTGAAAATTTGTATTTCAATACAGTCATTAAAAGATTAAATGTCAACATTCTTAAATATATTTGATATAAATGATAACATATTTCATAAATCTATTTGGGAATATGTTTGAAGTTATGTGTTATGTACAGTATATCCCATAAATGACAACGACTTTATTTACATATCAAAACCATTATTATAATCAATGAACATGTACATAAAAGAGCATAGTGGCTCATAGTATTTTTGGTTGCACGAAAAGATTAATCATATGGATCAACTTGCAGGCCTCCCAGTTAAACACACAATCGCATTCGTCGAAACGTTCTTTCACTGATTTTTCGAAGAGTTTCCACAGGAAATCGCGCAAACTCATCTTGAATAATGACTTTCAGGTCTTCTTTGTTTTGTGCTTTCCTTGCTACAATTCTGGGCTTTATGAGTCCCCATAAGGCGTAATCGCAGGACGTGAGGTCAGGGCTACATGCTGGCCAAGGATTTGGTCCAAATTTGCCAACCCAACGATCCTGAAAGGTGTTCGTTAAGAAATTACGAGTTTCTATGGCAGTATGTGCTGGAGCACCATCTTGTTGGAAATATGCGGATAATAAGATCTGTCTTGCTTGAAGAGTTGGAATCAACTCATTGTTTAACATCTGAATATAACTAGCTGTTGTAACACCACCTTCCAAGAAAAAGGGTCTAATAAGATATTCAGCAGACATGGCGGCCCATACCAAAACTGTTGGTGGGTGTTGTTTAACTTGTTTCCAGAAATGAGGGTTTTGTTTTGGCCACATTGAAACACGAACTTAGCCTTTGCCTTCTGCATAAACGGCACATTTATCTGTATAGAACGGTCTTCGCTTTCTTTGAGGTTTGTCGTAATTTTGTAGGATAGCCGAGCAGCAGTGTATTCGATTTTCGCGATAAGCTTGACTAAGAAATTGAACCTTTGTTGGCTTCCAAGTCTTTCGTCAACACTCTGTATAATGTTGTTTTGGGAATATTCAACTCATCAGAGCGACGCCGGATAGATTGTTTCGGATCTTCTTCTACAGAAGTATTGACGTCTTCCTCGTAATCTCCTTGCTCATTGGGTCTTCCAGATCTGGGTTTATCGAGTATGGAACCAGAGGTGAAAAGCTTAGGATCAGCCCATGCTTTTATGTATCTCGCATCAGGTGGTTCAATGCCGTATCTGTCACTCAATTTGGCCTTTACATAACGCACAGCAATTATACTTTCATCACTTTCAAAAAACCATACTGCTGCAAGAATTCTGTACTCAATTGTATATTGACTGTTATCAGAAGAAATTTTGATAAATAAGTACTGTTTTGAATAGCTGCAATATATAATTATTTTGATTAATTCATCGATTTAAATTTAAATTTCAAATAAATCATGAATTTATATGTTAAAAATCATTCATTATTACAATACAGATACGTTGTAACTATATGCACTCACTTTTATAAAAAGTCATTGCAACTTACAGGGCCGTAATTCTAAGGGGGGGGGGGGGGGCAATATTTTCAATCAATATTTTGGCGCCCTTCTGAAAAGACACAGAAATAGATATAGGCTGCTCTACAATGACAGGCTCTAATAGTGGTGTTGCAAACACTCATTAAAAATTCAGGTCCAAAGTGTCTTAATTCTTACTCACTGTCATTGTCATGCACTGAATCTGGCAGTGGGAGATACCGTGAAAAATGTGTCACTGCTTAAGGCGACTTTGGAAGATGCGTATGAACTAATAAAGTTAATCAAGTAATCCCCACTTCGCCAGGCTGCTTTAAGAAAGAAGCAGGAATAACTCAAGTTATCTGATCTTCAACTCCCTATTGATACGTCGGAGAGCTTCTCAAAAATTAGGTTCTTTGCCCAACTAGATGGAAGGTCAGAGGGAAGGCCCTTCACTCAATAATGACCAACTATAGACCCATCCAAGAAATGCTGGAGTGGTGTGGAGATTCAAAGAATACAAGCGATTCTGACATTCGTGCAAGAGCTGGTGGTAAAGTTAAGAAAATGGATGCTTTTGGTTTTGTCTATGGCCTTAACCTCTCAACATTGGTGCTTGATTCCTCTGACAACCTCAGTGCTACACTTCAAAAGTCAAATCTCTGTGCTTCTGATGCTCAAGAAACTGCCAGGTTGGTGGTATGTACTCTCCGAAGTCTGCGTACTGATTATCATGCTCAGGCATTCTATGAAAAAATAAAACTTTTGTTGAGCGTCTACATTTTACCGAGTCAGAACCCAGCTTACCTCGTAGATTTTATCCAAACGAGTGGATCAAGGTACAAAACCACATCATTTACAAACCCCATCCGAATTTTACGTGTCCAATATTATGCAACCATTATAGTTTTGAAAATTGAACATCAGTTTAATCAACAAGACTATAACTTGACATATGCAAACCTTAAAACTGTTCTCATAAAAGGTGCTGTTGGTGAAGAATATGAAAAAAACATGTTCTAAAAAATATCTACAGAACTGATTTTGACTTTACACACCTGAAATCTCAACTCAGCACCTTCGCCATATCTTATAGGGTATCAATGGAGCCGGAGCAGGTTTTGAAGCCAGTGATCGATCACTGCGTAAGTTCAATAATGGACAACGTTCTCTTTTAAATCAAGTTGTCAAGCTTGCCCCATTTTGTATGGTAATGCTGGCATCCAATGCTGTGAGTAAGCGAGCTTTTAGTAGCATGAGGCCGATAAAAACTTATATATATATGTGAGCTCAATGACCCATAACCAACTTAATCACACAATGTGTCTGAACATTCATTCGGATCGATTGCTGAACATCAATCTAAAAGATGTTCTGAACGAATTCATTGAATCGTATGAGAGAAAAAGAGCTGTTTTCGCCAAAGTGTATCTTTAATTGCATTCATATTTAGGCTACTTAATAATCAACTGCATGGGTAATCATGGCACCCCTTAGAACGATAGCCCCCTGCCACAAAAATTTAAAGGAAATTACGGCCCCCTGACTTATGGTTGTAAATAAATGATTGTTTTTTAAAATTGAATTAATTGGACCATAAAGTATCCATGGACGGCCATGTCTTCTGACGAATCTTGAAATTGATTAAATATCGCTGTATTTAATTATATTTGTAAATAATCTTCCAATAAATATTAGGATTGAAATGGATAATAATATTCAGTGACTTTCTAAGTTCAGAGTCATAAATTATTAACAATTTACAATAATAGGTAAATTTATGTAATAAGATTTATAATATTTTTTAAAAAATTGCCTTATAAAATTTTAAAATATATAAAAATTGGTATATTATTTTTTTATAATTTTTTTTTAGTACGGTATATTAAGGAAAAGTCACCATCACCCCAATTATTATATAAATACGATACACATTTTTACCAATGTGCTCAAAGTTATATACTAAATCAACTAAAGATATTTTTAATTAACAAAACTTGTTCAAGTATTAAAGATACCCATGCTTTATAACGATACTAATACAATATATACTCAAAACAAAACTACAATTTCCAAAGTCTGGGTTACCTCCTCGCAGTCATTAAAACTTGTTTCAACCACATACCAAACTTAGACTGTCCCCTTATAAGTAAAACATCCGGGATAACATGGCCCCTAATTGCAAGTCCCTCCCCTACAGTCCTGCTTGATCCAAATATCAATTATTCCGTAAATTAAGATTATCCGAAGTTATTGACGTATGCGTGAATTGTGTTAGCACTTTAAAAAATATAATTATTGAAGTCTACATGAAATAGAAAATAATTTTTAAAATTTAATATAGTTTACAAAATCAATACAAATTTGTTCAAATTGAAAATTAAATACCTTATCGTATCATATATACTTTTAAAAATATTTAAACTATGTACTTATCTGGATCATTATTTCCACAAAAAAATATTTAAAAAAATATTTTAATAAATTACTTTAATTGTATTTTGAAAAATATAAATATGACAATGAATATTTATCTATCTACTATTAAACTTACAAATTTCGTTATTTTATTATGAAAGTATTTTAGGTTAATTTTTAATTATTTACCATATGTATATGATACTTTTGTTAATCTTTATAAAAGATAAAGCATTATCATTTTTATAATTAAAAATATAAAAATGGTTTAAATCATAAATCAATACACCAACTATGATTATGACCAATCAAAATATATAATTCTAAAAGATCTATGTCTCGACCAATCATAATCATTCTTGTCAATTTGGTCTTTGAAATTCATTTTTCTCTATAAAATACCAAAAACAATGCACAAAAATGATATGATGAGACACGTTAAATTTTAATATAAATATATTGATTATCAAAACCATCCACGTAATTCTCAAGGTGTGAGAGGAATCCATTTAGTTCTGTTCAATGTGAATTTGTTATTTATTGTTTTCATACTCAACTTGATGAAGTTGATAATGATGTAATTATCGAAAACATGATGCTATTCTACCTAACTAAGATAATTATTCTATTGGATTTTTGTACTAAATACGCCTTCATCAGCTCTCATGAAACAGAACCCGTTGTAAATTTTGGTGAGCATATTGAAATTCCGGACACGTCTGACCAAAATTTTACGGGAGTTCGAGATCCTTGGCTTTACAATGTTTCGGCTACTATGACTGAGCTTGTTCAGTCATATGACAATCGGCTCCGGCCAAAATTTGGAAGTGAGTTTATTGTAATCGTTTTTTATATCATTACATTTATTGATATCGAAATCCTTATAGGGGCTTCAGTTTATAAGCAATTTTTGTGCTTATGGTTATTGCAAATATATACAAAATATAATATGTCAAACTAATCTGTTTGCTAAAGATATAACTAATATTTTGTAAAACGAAAAAAATGATAACGAAAAAAAATCCTAACCCTAACAAAATAGACCAACATTTAAAAACTTAGTGTATTTTCAAAATAAATTTTTATACAACACTATAGACATAGTATTATAGGCTGTATCGATGAATTTGAGCGCCTGTAAAAAAATATGCAATGATAATTAACACAGATACAAATAGAA
>JAUZNC010050623.1:0-15378 GCA_034780395.1 Vannuccia rotundouncinata | reverse complement strand
CAATACAATACAATACAATACAATACAATACAATACAATACAATACAATACAATACAATACAATACAATATAATACATTACGAAAATCATGTTTACAATATACGGTGAATTACCTTAAAACGTAAATCGTATATTATTATTTAGAACTATAGATACTGTTAAAAGTTATTTATAATCACATCATATGCATATATAACATTGGCAAATTGCAAATAAATTTTTTGATTATTCATAAATTACATTTGACAGGGAAATACAAACTAGGATAATCAAGTATGTTCACAAACACTAGATATTGATTTTACTGTCGTCATTTCTGTCTTTGATATTCTTACATGACCTACATATACTCAAATTATTCTAAAGTTAATTACAACATTATTCAAAATATATAAGAATTACTTTTTTGCCTTCAATAATTTGCAATTCTAGGTGTATTTTGGACGACATATATTATTTGAACATATGCATATGTATCTGACGAAATTTTAATTATTTCAGTGATATTTGATCCACAGTACGAACTCAAAATTACATTGAGTTCTCCTTCTGGTCCACGGTTGGGCAAGTGTTTGCCATCTGGTGAGAAAACGAAACAAAGAAATTTAGTGGGGTGAATGCATGCTGTGAAAATTCCTGAAGTCTCATTTCAACCCGTTATATTCACACATCAAGGTGTGATTCTGGGGTCTGTTTGAATATATCATCGTAATCGCAAATTAAACTCAGAAACTTTTAGAAAATTATCAAATACTGGATGTGTCGTAAGTATCTAACGATTCAAACATGGTCCAAAAATATACATTCGAAGTGCAGTATTTCGAAATTTACTCTTTGACAATGCGCTTGTTGGACAGATCGTGATACCAGGGAAACGAAACGCTTTGGGTTCGACATGATTGATCTGAGATTTTCCGAAAATCAATATTGATTTGTATTTAATAAAAAACAGTTTTTTCAATTATAATTTCAGTTTAGAATTTATGATACAGTACGAACAAAAAATCAGCAAAAACAAACTTCTCTTGTTAAAAAACAATTTGATGTCAAATATTATAATACTATATTTAGTATTGTTACGATAGTAATATATAAATGTAGCTGATTTATTTTTTAAATTTTATTATTTTATTATGTATTTTATTCTAAAAAATATCATGCTATTATATTTAGTTATTACTCTTTAATAAATAAGGTGATATGAATGATTTAAATTCTTTACATGAACTGATTTATCGAGATTTAATTTAATATTTTTAATTTATTTTATTTACATTATTGATAATAGTAATAATTTATATAATTTTACATTTTTTAATAATTTTTATGTGTGATATACTATAATAGCAATACTATTTGATTTCGTTTTTTACACTAAAGAAAACGTTTATACACATATACGACTTAAAATTGGGGGTCATTCTAGGGAATAATGGCCGGCCGTTTCATATGACATCTATAATATACATCTTAATAATTGATAATTAATTATTCTATTTATAATTCGCAAAAAATAAGTATATAAGTACATAAATAAGTCTAAATAATTAATTTAATGGTAAACAAATTTACCTCACTTTGAGAAATTTGTTAATAAACGAAAATCAATTATTACTTAAATCTAAAAATTATTTTATAATAAAAAATTATAAATAAAAAATTCTATAAATATTTATATATAGTTAATTATATTTATATATAACCCAACATTAATAATCATTAATAATCAAAATACTACATATTTAAAAAAAAATATATTTTCATAAAATTTATATACAACATTCAGTAATAATTGTTATATTACTATTTAGTATTATACATTGTTTTGTTTTGTTTAGTTTATTTTACTAATTAAATATAATGACTAATGTTTATCTTTAAATCTTTTTTTAGGATACATTTTCAATCATTAATACACAATATTTGATTTCATTAAATAATTGATTGTAGAGAGAAATCATCCTGGACAATCATGCACTATGCACTTGACACCATAGGAACATCATATTCGGAAAGGGGTTCCGAATCAGTCCCCCCTCGCTTTTAATAGTAATTAATATTGATTACTATACAAAACATTTCGGTCTGTTCGTATATATATGTCAAGGTCAAGTGAGTAATTGGAAAATATCGAGAAAAAAATATCCATTTTAATGCGGGAATCATTTTCAAACAATCTACATTAATAACTCCCAAATAAAATAACTTTGAAGAGAAAGTATAAATGTATGTTAACAAAGAGAATCTCTAATAACCCGGATTCATTTTGAGTATAAAACTTGTTCTGGTCTGCAACATTAAATGAGAAAATACATTAATCAATTGTCGTCAACATAAAACAGTTAAAGTTCATCCGACTTTCTCGTAAATGAAAATAGATGACCCTTTTAATAAAATTTAAAGTTATCTTTGTTAATATTTTTATATCACTGTCAAAAACGTGAGTTAGTTCAAACAAAAATAGTTTATTCCAAGCAAATGAAATATAGAAACATGTTTTAATTGGATTTCATTTAAATTCAACAGACATAAATATGCAACAGGTGTTTTAATAAATATTTTCGTGTTCTTAATTTTAACATTAAATTGTGTTATAACATTCAAATGAAAGTTTGATATTTCCATTTTTGTAAAAGTCCATTTATATAGAAGACACAATTTATTTGACTATTGATTTTTTTTGATTTTTCAAAATGTATTTGTTTTATATCAATATGCCAATATGATTCTCTTTTTTACCAATTAAGCATATACGCTATACAATTTGTTTGAAAAATAATAAGTTTCATAATTATTTTGTTTTGTGAATTAGTAAATATTAAATATAATATCATTTTATCGAGTAACATTCTGAGCAGCAGTATGACTCGAAAGACAGTTGTATAATAAATGAAATAAGTTTGTTTTTTATCGCTTTGCTATGTCGGTCTCTTGGATTCTTCAAAGTTTTTTTGGAATGATTTATTTGCGGCACACGCGACTGTTTTTTTTAATTTGGAATCTTTTGAACGATTTGTATTGCTTTTGAAAGTATATTCTCTATATGTTTGCTTTATAATTATATAATTATTAAATATTAAAATTATTTTTACAATAATAAATTTGGAAATAAATAAACGAAGTGTTCTTATATTTTTTTTATTATTTAACTAACTATTAACTTTTAGAATTGATCAGCTTACATAAACAGCATAACATCAGATGTTAATCGACAAAAAACTGAAATGGGATTCTATCTTAACAAACGTTTACTAAAAATGCTCAGCAGATATAACATTGTTCGAAGAATCAGATGAAAGAGGAGAATTAAGGGATGCAAATAGGTAATGACATTTAAAAGACCATGGGGGCTTATATTGATTAGTTTTAAAACTTTCACATTTCATTTTATATCTATAGTTTTCCAGCTATTTTTACAGATATTCTAATTACGGATATTAAAGCTTGCTTTAGAAAGAATAGATCGTCATGTGTATATATTTATATTTCATAAAAAAAAAATTTTGAATAACGATATTAATCAAAATCTTTTTTATTAGAATAAGTCAACATGAATTTGAATTTGTATTAAAATTGCTGGATTTAAAACATGAAAGATCGTTTTATATAAAAGTCGTAAAATACAACATAAATTACATTTACAACACATATACACGAAGCGAAAGAATTTTATACAAACAAAGGTAAATTCTAAATTCTAATGTATAAACATAAATGTAAGCAACGCTGTTCAATTCAAAATTCAAATAGAGCGCTTAAATACGTCCCAATTGTGTTGCTGACAAGACTGTTTCTTTGGTTGTTGATAGCGCAATATCCTCTTTGATGTTTCGTCTTAATACTTCACAGGTAATGATACTAAAGACAGCCTTTCGATATTTAACGTCCATAAAGAAATATGCGATTGGATCTGTGACCTCATTGACTAATGCCAATAAAATTGAAATATCGCGCCAATTTATCCGTCCAGAAACCACATTTTCATTGCGAATGCGCCAAATTTCTATAATTTGTACTGGCAAGGAGGTGGCGACCAGTGACAAGACCAGCAAAGAGGTGATTCGAAATGTTTTTTTAACCTTTTTAATACGCAGTTTGGCTTCCCTTACATCTAATATGGCTGATATGTTTTTTATTGACTTCATTATTGAAAGAACGAGAAGAATGTACGCTAGAATTGTTATAGTCACAGGCACATACCACGACAGTGCACGGTTCATAATCATTGCCAGTGGGCTGTGAAATATAGGAGAATCACACACCGCATAGGGCATTGAATGATAATAGTCGGTTATCATCGGCCAGACTACAATCCCGATTAAGAGGACTGCCACACTGACTACCCACAACGATAAAATAACGACGTTCTTGACCTTCCGGGTGAAATAAGCCTTGTGCTTCAATGGGAATCTCACTGCCAATAGTCGTTCCAAAGAGATGAATGCCACGGTCCATTTATTGAGTTGGCCACCCAAGAAAAGGAAAAAAAGGAAATTGGGCAGACGAATTTTGGAAGTGGCAAAAATTATCCACAGAGAACCATAATACTGTAAATTGGAGTGCAAAAAGACACGATCAAATCTGATGGAACCAGTGTGTACTGAATAAATTGTGCACAAGGAAGTTTTTTTAGGGGATTATTAATTCTGAATCCGAAATAAATTAAAAGATTGAATAATATACCAAAGAAAACTAGCAGACCGACTGCACTAGCGATGATGATCGTCTCGTGATTATAAAATAAAGTGTGATTACTGCAGCTTATGAAATCATAACTTGGTCTGTATAAAGGACCAACTATTGAGTTGTTCTCGGACGTCATGTAAAGTGTAATAATTTAGATCTGTGAAAAGTAAATATATATTTCCTAAATTCGTTTTTAAAAATTAATTAACACTAAATATTCCTTAATTCGCAATTGGCTACATTTGTATTCACTTATCATCCAATAAGATTTTTGGAAATTATTGTTTAAATTGTTGTAACCAAATTACTCATTAATAATGAATTGGTTATCGACTAGTTTCATAGAGTTATAAATTATAAAATATTCGAGATTTTCTTCTTTTACTTCTTTGCAATGACAGTAATGATTAATTATTTAATTGTTATTAATTATTTGCAATTATTGATATTTGTCATATTATGCAAATGTACAATTTTTAAAATGCTTGTATAAAATAAAGGAGTGCATTAATAGTAGTGAGTTGTAGTGTAGGGTTTTGAAAAAGTCAGTGTGTTCAAACTCCTCGCCAATATTCTGTTTTCAGGAGTATACCATAAGTATATTATATGATTAGTAAGAACATAATATTTACAGGTAAGACAAAATTACAACGTTTTTATTTTTACCGCACAGTTAAACAAATATTACGTAATAAAATCTATACCACATGATGACAGGATTATTGTAATATATTTGCTAATAATAATCAAATATATAAACTATTTTAATTAAATAATTAACTCATTAAATCAACTCATTAAAGGTTTATATTTGAAATAAAAATTACCACAAAATAAAGTATCACAAATGTGATATATAAAATGTTCTATATATATTTCAAACAAAACGACACCAGTGTTAAGCAACCGATGTAACATATAGACAACATCATATCAAATACTGATTAATTATTTAATATATAGTCACGATTAGGTTCTCACGATGAGAAAATGTGTCATCTTTTGTTCCACCTTTCAACAGTTCAGATGACTTTATATTAGTTTATTGATCGATATACATTTTTTCACACAACCTTATACAATCAATATGCCAACAGAAATCCAATTCATTAGCCACATAAGCAGTGCAAACACAAAACACATAACTAGATTACAATTTTAAAATAAGAAATACCAAGTAACGATCTTCTCACAATAATGTTCCGTTTAAATGAGTTCTTAACATATGTATAATTAATTTGTATTTCGTTGTTTATTAATATACAATTACCTAAATTATATTGTGTACTAAAAACTTTCGGTATTAGTTTGTAATATGAATTATGATTAATTAAATGAATTAAATCAAAACATAGAAATGTCTATTTATGATTTGTCCGCCAAAAAGCCGCGTTTGGCTTGCCTGCATAAATATGGCTATGTATATGGCTCCTTAAGTTGACCAAACTATATAAACATATTCTCAATATACTCTGTATACATAAAACTTCATCTATATAAGAACAAAAATTGATTATTTCAATATATGATTCTGCATTAAAATTGAAAGCCTTTATATATATAAACAAATAATTCAAGTTCTTTACGCTAACGTCTTGAAGATATAACTAGTTCACATCTATTACAACATTCTAAATTGATAGATTTTCCAATTTCAACATGATTGGGTTCGTTTTCTACATTCAATTAGCGATTTTTTTTTTTCGGTAATGGCCGTCCTTAAACACGATTTGATAAAAATGCTTAATGATGCCAAAGGGGCCTCTACCAAACCAATGGCAAAAACATCGAACTGAGCTAAATAATAAAAGTAACAGCAATTTTAACTTATGAAATAATCCTTTTCTTAAAATGTTATACATAAGTAAAAAGTGAGAAGATGTTAATGCGATTAAAAGAATAACAATTTATAACTTTCACCAATTTAAAATAATTATTTAATTGTATTTGTTCCATCCATATAAATTCCATAAGTATTATCTGTATTTATAATCTAAGCGAAAACAAATACTTATAAGTATTTCTTTTCGCTTAGATTAACATTTCGTGTGATTGTAGAACCATAAGAACTTAAATCTGTTCCACCTTGTAGATCACCATTCCCTTGTATGTTGTCTTGAAATTTAGATCTCCTAATATTATAATATCTGTAATATTTACTCAACCTTAAATGATGGAGTGTTTTCTTCATCTAAATATAAATATATATCTTTCGTAATTTTATTTTTTAACACCATATTCAAAAACCTTTTTTGGAACAGAAGATGGATGCTATAGGCTCATCAACATATTTCTTTGTTGTTAGTTCTGGAGCAGATTTTGGATTTAATGATACATTTATTATTTTATAACTATTAATATTTAATGTGAATATTAATATTTAAGTATTTACTCGTGAAATTTCAGTATTCATTTAAGATAGATTATATATTTTATGACTATTCATGTCTAACTTCGATGATGCTACAGAAGAAGTTTGACCATCAACATGTTCAGTTACTATATTTTGAGAAGATGTGGGATTTCAATGATTAACTATTTTAAAATTAAACATACTATTTGGTTTCATTTTTCTTTTATGACAATCTTCTAAATTTGTTTCTATATAATCATAGACGAATTTCTTAGATGCTTCACATGTATCATCATTTGGCTTATCGACATTCTTCGATTTCTTTGTTATAAATAATGTTTCTAGTTTTTGTTTTTTGTTTTTGTTCTTTATGTTACACCCCATATTTCATTTATGAGTCGCATCATGATCGACTGTAAGATCTTTGAAATTAATTGTTTTATTAGTAGACATATCTAACTCTCTTTCTTATTTATCACCTGCTGTATTCAAATAACGATTAGAAAATGTACATTTTTTAATAAATGATGTTGATTGATTTGATGATGAACCAAAAACATTTGTTATATTAGTAATTTTTAAGAAAGCAAACTGAAAAATCTGAAACAAGTGAGCAATTTTATGAGCTCCAAAATTCCCCATCTTCGACAAACATTTGTAAAAATAAAAAATTATATATATAAACAGTTATATAAATAAAAATAATTTAATAAAGCACTTAAAAATTGTAACATATTTTATTGATTAGACACATCTGAAATGTATTTTTTTCTGATTGGCGCACTTCCTAAGTCTAGGATAATCGATATTTTCATCACTTAAATATTTAGGAAATAATCCCATATATACTTCCCATTTTTAATTAATCGTATTTTATTTATCTGTAAAAAAGACACCAAGAATCCAACCACTTAAATAAACTAATAGATGCAATAAACTATTTCTGCTATTGTTTGAAGAATTGATTATGTATAGAGATCAATACAATTAGATATTCACCAAAGGTTCATAGTATCTACATTTCTGCTGGTAGTTAGTTCATATTTTGTACTGCTCACTATTGTACTGCTCTTCTCAGATTGTTATAGAAAGAAGACCCACAAAAATTGTTAAATAGTAACAAGGATCCTTTTTTGACTCTTCATCAAAATATCATCCGTCGATAAAGCTGCATTTTCAAAAGTTTTCTGGAGTCATTAATTAAGGATATATAATTGCAAAATTTCAAGAATAATATTGCGAGGTAAGATGAAAACTTCTTTTAATATCGGAAAATGTCCAATTCTGTTTTTTAATGTCTACTGCTATATTTATTATGAATGTAGTTTTTTAAAGCTGTAATTAATGTATTCAGAAGAGTTTATGAATTATATTTTAAAAAGTAATTATATATATATCATTCCTATTTTCCATTATTGCAATATTGAAAAAAAATGTTTTTCATTAATACTGTTTTCACTGAAGAAGACGTCATTTCGAAACATTTGATCATTTAATAGAGTTTCTCAATATAATGTATTTTAATAGTGTTTGTATTGTATTCCAGTAAATTATTATTTGACATTTTGTTGTAATTTTATATAATTTTTATTGTGTGCCTTTATCTGGAGTTCAAAAAATATTTTTTCAGTTTACTTCTTCAACATAAACTGTTGGCAAGGAAAAATCATGAGCCGTGACAAGATTTCTCGTAAGTATCGAAGAAGTATTGGAATAACTATTTTTTATAAAAAAGAAATTTAATAAATTAAAAAAAAGTGTATTTTAGGTTTGTAAGGAAATTTTGAATCGGCTTTATTTGATGTTTAAGTAACAAACTCACTGTAATAATATTGAATAAATATAATTATTGTTTAAATTTAAAATAGTTATTTAGATCAAAAAAAGTTTGTAATAATATAAGTTTAATAAACATTATTTAGATTCGTGAATATCCAAAATCAGACTTTATATTTAATTTTAGAGTAAGAAATGGACGATCTTCGTTCTAATTTCGAAACTAAATTAAAAACTGTCAATGATAAATTTGCACAAGCAAATTCAACAGTCCAAAAAAGAGATTTCCAGTTACACTGTCTTAAGGAGGATTTAAAAAAATAGCAAGCAAATTTTGGATGATGTCGTAAACAATTTGGAAGACAAACATTCTTGCTTCAATTGTTTATGCGGTAAGTTGATATATTTCGCTTATTATTACGAGTTTTAAATTACGTAAATGTATTCATTAATAGTTTAAAGATAAAAAAATTTAACAATGACATCTGATAAAAAAGAAAAATTTAATATGTGTATAATATCATTTACTGAAATGATAAATGTTCTAATAACAATTTCTTATATGTTCATTATTAAGACATTTTTGCTTTTAATTTAAATATAGAAATACATTTTAAAATGATAAAATGACAAATTAACACTCTGAGACCATCTTGCACGTATATCCACTTTATCAGCATATCAGTTATTATAGAGCTAATAAACTCTGGTTATATATGACCTGACGACTTTATTCCGTGTAGCATGCCATAAGCTATCAGAAATTGTCTCTATTCATGAAAAAGGGTGAAATATAATTTATTTGGAAGCTTCCGAGCATGCAATTGGTGGAGGGAGTACTGGAACAAGCAGGAAAACTAGTAATTTGCATTTCTCAAAACTTTCTCAATCTAAAAAAGGCAATTTTCACACTCAAAAGGAAGCGTTAGCAGTCATTTGGTGTGTGAAGCGATTACACAATTTGTTATTCAATTTGTGTATTAAAATTGTAAACATCGGGTGTCGTCTAGTTTTCCGTGAACTCCTTCTACAATCAACAGCATCAGAAGAGTTGACAGCAACTGGTGAATGCGTTGACCGACGTTGATGAATTGATTGCGGAGATTCAACTGGGGAAACGGTTTAGGAAGAGGATTGAGGTGTTGACTTAGAAACTGTAAAATTGGAACTCCGTTGAAATTCAGTCGACACCCTATTGTGTGTTTACTTTATTTGAAATTTTCCGACACTTTAGACATCTTCAATCTAGACCGAAAAGGATGCCACACATTAGCATATAAAATATAAACTATATTTCACACATGAGGTGATCATAGAATTAATCAATATTACACTTATTGTTCTTGAGGTCCACTTTCCAGTCAGAATTACTGATGAAGATGCATTTGATACTTTCCAATAACGTTACCTAATGAGTTTTGGGAATTTTATTTTCTTGCATTAAGTTTAATAAAGAAAAAGCTAATGCTAACATTGTTTTTGGTCATAAATTGTTTCCAATATGTTTTTATTCAAACAGTGATAAAACAGATTAGTTTTTCTTATTATTTAAAACCATTAATATATTTTCAAACCACCATTAATTTTAAGCGCAATTTGATTGTTACTATTAATTATTAATAATTCGATATGTGCTCCATTTTTGTATAAACTATTTATATAATTCAAAGTGTATAAAACAAATAAATCATTTTTTACCTGATTTAGAAAAATTATTCACTGTTAATTTTAAACAATAAAACCTTAAATATAATTTGGCATTAATATAGTATAAAAATATAAAAAAGAGTTGACATTCGTCTTAAAAACATTTTGAAATAAATGTTTCAAACTATTTCAAAATGTTAAACTACCTTCTTGAAAAACAATTATTACAATTATTAGTGACATTACATATCGTGACAGCTCTTATGTAATGTCTAAAATGGTCTGGCATGGAGTCAGAATTGCTAAACTTCAATAAACCTTTTAAACAATAAATATCGAATCAATTTATAATTTTAAGTGGATAATATATTAATCTTTAAATTCATAACCTTTCATATTCTCCATCAGCTTGGTATCAGATGTATTTGCAAATTTTCGTAAAACACTTTATCAAGTCACAAATATACAGTGTGCAGCACAATTCAATATTGAGTAACATAAAAGAGATGGAGGGATGTAAGATTTGCCAATACATATTTAATAATAAGAAATGTTGGTCACCTTTCGTCTTCTACTACATGTCTTAAATTTGTCTGAACTTAACTTTTATTGAATTTTAAATGTTGGTTATTTGTTGTCATTAGTATACATTTTCCAATAATAAAATGTATATTCTTTAAACATTTTAAATGTTCAAATATGATACGCTTTTTATATCTACTGAACAATAATATTTTATTTTATTTTTTACAGGATCTGCTGCGAAAACCACCACCAAGAAGAGTGAGTAATTTTATTATTTTTAATTCAATTGTTTTAAACTGATTTCATTTGTTGCGAACATTTCATATGTCTAACATTTTTATATAAAAATGATTCCTTTGTTACTATTTCTACCTATTAATATTATATTTTATTTTGAACTATGTATTAATTTTAATTAAATTAAGTCTCAAAATGTTATTCTTAACAGAAATGCTCGATCAAGCTGGACAAAAGTTAGTCTTGAACTCCGGAGGTCCCGTGACCATTGCGGACAGCGAAGGTCGATATGTGTTCTATCCATATTTTGAAATTACAGATTTGGACGAAGCTTGGTCACAAATAGTGGACGGAAATAATGAAATGCAGAGTGACTTCTTCTTATTGCCGGCAAGTTTGTCTGGAGCCGCTGTGGTTTTGAAGCTATCTTCATCAACAGCGGGAGAGATCGAGGTTTTCATGGAAATGTGGGAATGTCCATACAACGATGATGTTCCTCTACCAATAAATGGAAAAGTGATTATCGGAGTATTAAATTATCATGAGTCGTTTGATTTTGTGATTGAAAGAAAAGAAGATCCTGTAGAAATCTTCAAACTGTTGAATATAAATTGGGCAAGAGAAGAAATGCCAAAATTTAACTTCCAATTTATATCAAAGTGAGACAACTTTTATTTATGGATGTAATTATTTATTTTGTTTGCAACAATTGCTCAAATTTTAATTAATTTGAAAAAAATACAATTAATCGTATAAACTGTTTTTGGTATCCATACATAAATATAGATTATTGATATTTGTTCTGTAATTGTATGGTCACAAACGATAAAAATGAAGATTTTAAAACGTTTTCAAAAATAAAAATTCCACAAATTTCAGATCTGGAGGGAAGGTTGTTTCTGATCAAGTGAAGCAGAGTAAGAAGTATAAGTTTAAATTGTGTTTAAGTTTTATATATTTCAAATTATCAATATAAATAAAATAAACATTATTTTTAAGAATAAATGTATTTAAAACTACCATAACAAAAAATAATTGTAAAACATATAATTATTTCCTTTATAGTTAATTTTATTATATTTCAAAATGTTAAATATTTGCTAGAATAATTTGAACAAAAAAGAAACAATATTCTTTTATAATTCAGAAATAAGTGATCAACATTGTCGACAACTGCACTTGCTCAGCGCTGGTGTAGTGACACTTTGCGATGAGGAGGGACGCTGGATATTCATACCTTCGGACAAGTTTTTAAATCCGGACAAAGTGTGGACAGATATTGTAGACGGCAAAGGTCAAATGTGGAGTAATTTCTTTCTGCTACCTTCCAACATGGAAGGAGCCGCCGTGAGTTTGAAGTTGGCATCGTTCAAACAAGGAGAAATAGTTGTAGTTTTAGAAATGATATATGCTCCTTACAACAATAATGTTACTTTTCCTATACCAGTACGGATCGTTGTTACATTTCTAGATTACGAAGAGGAATTCAAATTCACATTGAAATCATCTGGCGATCCCTGGACCGTATTTAAACTAAATAACATTCAATGGCAAAGAACAGAAATGCCAAAATTTACATTTAAGTTTCAACTTCAATAGAAAAACGAGTGACATACATTTTGATTTGATACATTTATTTAATTTCGATAAACTAACTCTCTACATTCTGTAAAAATGTTCTAGATCAACTAACTTGATCATCATTTTTGAATTATAATAAATTTGTATCGTAACGTATATTACCGTGTTGTATTGTAATTAAACTTTTAATTGATTAACTTTGTTATGATACAACATATTTCATACAATTGTATTTCTAACAATAGCTACACTTTAATGTAAGGCTAAACTTAGATCAACAGTAGAAAAACATATATTATTGTGACTAACCAGCTTCCATGAATATATTTAAACTATTTTATATATTTAGTAAATTTTTATACAGTTTGGTCCACTTTGTCGGCCAATAGTTCGCTTTGACAAGGTCTACCCTAAATATTAATGTTTATTCTTACACTTACTTATATCAAAACATTTTGGTTAATGTCAGCCACTATATTTATAAAGTTGGCCTTTAGTCCATTAACACTGACTTCTAGAGAATTTATATACGCTGGAAAATTGATGAATTTGACTTTCAAATTGTATACTTGGTGATCATTTCATGATTTCTATTCTATCTGTCCACTTATAACTTTGGCAGATGACTTTTTCTATTTATTTTTATTAAAAGATATTAGCTGTGTTCAAAGCTGAACTAAGTGGTCTTAAAGGTGCAGAAGATAA
Source organism: Vannuccia rotundouncinata (assembly GCA_034780395.1). Taxonomy (NCBI): domain Eukaryota; kingdom Metazoa; phylum Platyhelminthes; order Proseriata; family Coelogynoporidae; genus Vannuccia; species Vannuccia rotundouncinata. Next base: position 1,868 of record JAUZNC010050623.1, on the reverse strand, counting down.
TCTTTACAAAATGTTTCAACTTTCTAAAAACAATTCAATTTAAAAATTTGTACCTCGCTTTTAATGTTTATTGATTTACTCGAAATGAGGCATCATGAAATTATTTACGTTAATAGAGGAGAAAGACTTGCAAATATGTGATTTACTTGTGACATTACAAATTCAAAAGTTACATTACAAAATCTATATTTAAAGGAAATTGATTATTAGAAAAATGTATAATAATATATAAAATTTGTTCGTCCTATTATTTGTTTGATAAGTTGGAATAATTAGAGAAGTAATTCATATATTACTCTTAAATATCTTTATTCTGATATTTATCACAAAAAACACGAACAACAGGAAACTACACATGGCTCAATAAAACACTGCTTATTTAAATCTGATTTAAGATGAGAAGTTAGCAGTGATTTATCTTGATAGTGAGTGATTTTCACAACTTAAAGGACAATTTTCATGCCTTACATTAATTTTTCGCAAAACTTTCCGGCGCTAAATAGCATCGAAACAGTTTTACCGTACCAAGTAACTGTAAGCGAAATAACAGAACGGTTTATGTAGCTTTAATTACACAAATAAAGGAAAATGGCATAAAATGAAAAAGGAGGCTACATTTTCGACAGCATTAATGACGACGTTTTTACAGCTAAAATATATTTTTTATTCTTTTTTTTTAAATTTTCACTATTGAAAGAGTATGTTTAGTCATTATAAGCGCATAAATTATCAATTTATAGAAAACAAGATTATTAACAAACGTCTAATTATTCAGTTCTGTATAATTTAAATGTAACAAATTATAATTATATTAATATATTTTAAAGCTATCAAAGTTATTGCAGATTTGGATGATAATAATGTGTGGTTTTATTCCATTATTTATCAAGATACTCGTCTTATTCAATTTTTAATCGTGAAAATAGAGTAACATACTTTTTTCCCAGATTCGCAAATTTCGTTTCTTTATTCGATGAGAGGTACAATAATAACAAGTCGTTTTTATTTATTATTTGTTTAACAAATGTCATAAAACTGAACATTATATAGTTACAAAATGTAGAATACTGGATAATGGATAACATGTTGAATGATTTTACAAATGACAGGTACTTCAAAGATACAAAAGACAATAACGGAATGTCTTGCAAGCCTACACATGACTTTGTTGGAGTTGGCACGAAATAATTAAAAAATCAGTATCTACGTAATTGAATATATTTCATCCTAAACAGAAATAACAAATGTTATGGAGAAGTAATTTATCCGGTTTTATTTTATATGCGATAAATGAACTTTTCATCAGACAAATATAAATGGAAAATAGTTACTAGATAAGAGCATTACGTGCCCCCCCCCCCTATCTAAACTTTTTCCGTCGCCACTGATATAGTCCAATTTTATATAAATAATTTTACCGCAATGCTATCTTAATTCTATGGTGAAAATGTATCATTTTCTATACGATTATTTAAGTTATAATTACATATTACAACATTTTATAAATTGATATAATGTTAAAATTGATGAAATTTGTTAATATTTGTTTAAATGATGACACAATAATGGTAGATAATTATAGAAATCCAACTGTTGCTAGAAATAAAATTTCTTCTCAAACTGCGACAAGAAAACAGTTGAACAGCAGCCTTTTTGTACTATTTATCCACAAAGAAATAAATATACAACAGGGTCCGTTAAACATACTGCCCAGGACATAAACATAAATAAATCGTTCCAATTGACTCGCCCGGTCACCAGAGTTCTTCCAGTCGTTACACTCAAAATTTTAGTAATCTGCAATGGCAAGCAAGTTACAACCAGAGATACAATCAGCATGGACGATATTCTAAAAGTTTTCCTGACAT